>WOXC01008428.1:0-72836 GCA_011680675.1 Gymnobelideus leadbeateri | reverse complement strand
CATTCATTTCCACCAGGTTATGAGTTACATTTTCCCCCCATTTTTCCCTACCCACCACCCCAGAATAGCAGTTCCACTAGATATCCCCTCATCCAATCTGCTCTCTCCCATATCTTCTCCCATACCCCCTTTGACTTTGCCATTAAGGCAAGGTGAATCTCTGAGCCCCAATGCTTGGACATCTTATGAAAGATTTAATTTTAAAACTTCGATTTTCAGATCCATTCCCTTCCTCCCTTGTCACCCACTCCTCTGAGAAGATAAGCAATTCAGTATGTGTTGTACATGTATAGCTATGCAAAACATTACCATAGTAGATATATTGTAAAAGGCTGCTTATAATTCCCTCCCACCCATCCCACCCCCCACCTGGTCCATTCCCTACTTGATCCTGTCCCTCTTCTATAGTGGGTACTTCCAACCTCCCCTCCCCCAATGCCCTCCCTCCATCATCCTTCATCCCCCTTCCCCTATTCTCCTGCAGTGAGATATCCCATTTAGTATGTATGTGATTCTCTCCTTGTCAACCTCCAATGAGAATATGGTTTTGCCTTTTGCCTTCCTATTCTCCCCCTCCCTTGCAACCACTTCCCCTTGCTTCTTCTACATGAGATTGTTTACCCTACCCTGTCTCTCCCCATCTCCTCTTGCCACTTTCCTCTCTCACCTCTTGACTTCACCCCTTAAGAATCATCCCTTCCCATCAAATTCAACCTGTGCCCTCTATCCATGTATATCTGTAAACATATGCCCATATACCCTTCTTCAATTATTTTCATAATGAGAAAGGTTTCATCAGACACAGTTATTGTTTTTCCTTGTAGGAATGTAAATAGTTCAACTTTGATAAGTTCCTTTTGATTTCTTTTCCTTGATCATGCATCTCTTGCTTCTTGTGTCTGAATGTCAAATTTTCTATTCAACTCTGGTTTTTTCCTCAAGAATGCTTGAAAGTCCTCTATTCCACTGAATGACCATATTTTCCCCTGAAACAAGATACTCAGTTTTTCTGGGTAGGTGACCCTTGGGTTCATTTCCAGCTCTTTTGCCCACTGGAATATCGTATTCCATGCCCTTCAATCCCTCAGTGTAGAAGCTGCCAGGTCCTGGGCTATTCTGATTGTGTTTCCACAGTATTGGAATTGTTTCTTCCCTGCTGCTTGTAATATTTTCTCCTTGATCTGGGAGTTCTGGAACCTGGCTATAATATTTCTTGGAGTTTTCTTTTTGGAATCCTTTTCAGGAGGTGATCTGTGGATTCTTTCAACCTCTATTTTGCCCTCTGGGTCTAAAACATCAGGGCAATTTTCCTTGAGAATTTCTTGAAGGGTGATTTCTAGGTTCTTTCTTTGATCATGACTTTCAGGTAGTCCAGTAATTTTTAAATTATCTCCCCTGGATCTATTTCCCAGGTCAGTGGTTTTTCCCATGAGATATTTCACATTGCCTTCTATTCTTTCATTTGTTTGGCTCTGTTTAACAGCATCTTGATTTCTCATAAAGTCACTAGCTTCCATTTGCTCCAGTCTAATTTTGAAGGAATGATTCTCCTCAGTGAGCTTTTGAGATTCTTTTTCCATCTGGCAGATTTGGCTTTTTAAGGCATTCTTCTCCTCATTGCCTTTCTGAGCCTCTTTTGCCATTTGAGTTAGTCTATTTTTTAAGGTGTTATTTTCCTCAGTCAGGCTGTTGACTGTCATTTCATACTTTTCTTGCATCTTTCTCATTTCTCTTCCCAATTTTCCCCCCACTTCTCTTATCTGCTTCTTAAGGTCCTCTTATGGCCTGTAGCCAGCTTGTATTTTCATTTGGGGCTTTTGGTGCAGGAGTTCTGACCTCACAGTCCTCCTCCATGCTTTTATCCTTTTTGCCCCTAAAATAGGAGTCCAATGTTGAATTTTTCTGTTTATTTTTGTTTCTTTTGCCTAGGCATGTTGCCACTTAATTACTTGATTTTTGGGCTTGTTGCCACAGTAGGACTCTACCACCAGACAGGAGAGCTTCTGTCCCAAACGTGGGTTCTTCAAACTTCCGCAGGTTGGGTGGCCTCTGTAATGCCTCCACCCGCTCTGGCAAATTGGATACCCACCCCAAACCTCTCCCCCAGACCACAATCCAGATCCAGGCAGTTTAAAGCAAAAGCGATTAACCCCCAGACTGATTGCTGGATCTCCCTACAGTTCACAGACCAGGAACTAGAGCCTCCATTGATGCTGCAAAATGGCTTCTGTGCCGTGTTTCTTCAGCAGCTTTTCGCCCCCAGGGGAGGAAGCGGACCTGTTTCCCAAATATTGGTACCAAAGTCCACAGGGCACTAACCTCTGACTTTGTCCTAGGCATATCTGTTCTGATAATTCTGGAATTGCCACAGCTGCTGGTGTTCTGGAGTCCCTCCAGCTGGCTGCTGGCCCAGCCACCCTAGGGCTAAAAACGAGGCTCACATGGGCCTGAGCTCAGCTCCCAGAGTGCTGAGCTGTTGGTTCCCAGTGAGTTGTGCTGCCTGCACTCATCGCTCCTTGCAGGGCTGCTGGGTTCTCCTCAGCGGGAGGTTAGCTTCTCTGTCGTTCTGTGGGTGCTGGAGCCCCAGAAGTTGTTCAGAGTCCCCTTTTACATTGTTTGGAGGTGGTATGGGGCAGAGCACCTTGGAAGTGCTGTTTCTACTCTGCCATCTTGGCCCAGAGGGTAACTTTGAAGGGTTGGAGGTAGTTTTCTAGTATTATCACTCACAAGACCCCATCAGTGTGCTTTAAAATATCAGTGACCAGTTAACATCTCTTCAATATTGATTAGCCAATAATCAACTAATTTTTGACAGGGATATTTACTGAAAAGGTATACAGGAACCAAAGTACATTTCCCCAAACTGGGAAGTGTATACAGAATCCAGGGGAGAGTGGGCTCAAGCTTAAAGGGCACATGTGTCAAAAGGACAACTCAGTTCCTTGTTGGAGGGCAATTCATTCCTCTTGTGGAGTCCTCATCAAATTTTCTCTAGCTGTGTATAATTTCTTGTTGGGCTCTTGTAGAATCTCGAAGCTGTGCTTTATCTTATTTCAATTTCTGTTCTCTCAACTCCTGACTGGATGCTTTGTTTCTTATTGGTCCAGTCTCTCCAAAGACATATTCCATGAGTAGGAGGGGAGGGGAATACAGTATATCCTCTGGGCTTGTTCCGTTTTCTCCCCTTGTTGCCCTCTGGTAGAGCCTCAAGGAAGTCTGCTTTCTTTTTAAAATAAAAAAACAAAAACATTTATTCATTTATTTTTGTGGTTCACCAGTAGTCTTTATTTTTTAAAAATTAATTAATATATTTTAGTCTCCAACATTCATTTTCACAAGATTTTGAGTTCCAAATTTTCTCCCTATCTCTCCCCTCCCCCACCCCTTCCCCCATCCTGCCCTCCCTTCTGTCCCTCCCTTCCTATTCCCCCCTTTCTTGTTAGGCAAGATAGTTTTCTATACCCCATTGCCTGTGCATCTTATTTCACAGTTGCGTGTAAATAATTTTTTTACATTTGTTTTTAAAACTTTGAGTTACAAATTTTCTCCCTTCTTCCTCTACTCATCCTTTCAATATAGGTCATACATGAGCAGTCATGCAAAACACTTCCATAATAGTCATGTTGTGAAAGACTAGCTATATTTCCCTCCATCCTGCCCCCCCCATTTATTCTACTCTCTTCTCTGACCCTGTTCCTTTACAAAAGTGTTTCCTTCCTACTACCCTTTCCCTCAATCTGCCCTCCCTTCTATCATCCCCTGCCCTCCTTATCCCCTTCCCTCTACTTTCCTATAGGGGAAAATACCCAAATGAGTCTGTATGTTATCCCCTTCTTAAGTCAAATCTGAAGAGAGTAAGGTTCACTCATTTCCTCCCACCTCCCCCCCTTTCCCCTCCATTGTAAAGCTTTTTCTTGCCTCTTTTATGTGACATAATTTGCCACATTCTATCTTTTCCTTTCTCCTTCTCCCAATATATTCCTCTCTCACCCCTTAATTTTATTTTTTAGATATCATTCATATTCAACTTACCCTGTGCCCTCTGTGTGTATCTCTATCTATCTATCTATCTATCTATCTATCTATCTATCTATCTATCTATCTGTCTATCTATCTATCTGTCTCTGTCTGTCTGTCTATCTATATATCTATTCCCCCCAACTACCCTAATACTAAGAAAGGTCTTGTGAGTTACAAATATCATCTTTCCATGTAGGAATGTAAACAGTTCAACTTTAATAAGTCTTTTATAATTTCTCATTCCTGTTTACCTTTTCATGTTTGTCTTGATTCTTGTATTTGAAAGTCAAATTTTTTATTCAGCTCTGGTCTTTGCATCAAGAATGCTTGAAAGTCCTCTATTTCATTGAATATCCATTTTCCCCTGAAGTATTATACTCAGTTTTGTTGGATAGGTGATTCTTGGTTTTAATCCTAGCTCCTTCGACCTCTGGAATATCATATTCCAAGCCCTCTGATCCCTTAATATAGAAGCTGCTAGATCTTATGTTACCAATTCATATTTTTCTTAGAGGTTTTTGATGTAGGAGCTTTAACTTTGTTGTATTCTTCTGGTTGTATGTTTTGATCTTCTTTGTCACCAAAGTAAGATTCTATAGTCTGAGTCTTTTTTTTTAACGCTGTTTGCTCATTTTCCCAGTCAAATACTTGACTTCCTAAGTCTTTGTCAAGGTAGGATTCTGCTTCCAGTGGGGGAGGGGTGGTGTACTGTCTGTCCCCCAGCTTCAGGCATTTTGTGAAGGTTTTCAGAGGTACTTCTAGGGACCTGTAAATTTTCAGCTCTTCTAAGGTGGTATGATCAAAGGATAGGTGTTTATTCCTCTCCTGGCCTGTGCTCTGGTCTGTGAGTGACCAAAAGCATTCTTTTCTGCCTTGGAACTGTGAGGAGGATTCCATCTCCACAGCAGCCATAAGCTCTATCACACTAATGCTCCTCCTTACCCCAGGACTGACACCCAGATCCAAGCAAGGCAAAAAGAGAATCCTGCTTCAGTGCCAGCAAAGAAATTCCTTCAATCACCCTCTGATCAACTGCTTGATCCCCACACCATCTGTGGGTTGAGAGCTCTGGAAGCAGGCCCTGCTCCTGCTGCTGCTGCCACCGCCACCTCCACCTCTACCACACTGGGACTGGGGCCAGACTGCAGTCCTCTCTCACCCAGGTCCAACAGTTTTCCTGATGACCTTCTAGGCTGTCTTTGGCGTTTGTGGCCTGAAACGTCTGGCAATTGCCACACTGCCAGTGATTCAGTTCCCTGAGGCCTGCTCTGGCCCTGTCTATGCTGGTGTGGCCCCCACTGGACTGTGCTCCATTCCCAGCTCCGTGTGATAGACCCTCCACTTTCAAAGCTGTCTTGGGCTGGAGATTTGTTTTTCATTTTGTGGGGTTTCGTGCTCTAGAATTTGTTTACAGGCATGTGGAGGGGTTTGGGGGAGATCTCAAACAAGTCCCTGCTTTTACTCCACCATCTTGGCTCTGCCCTCTGGAAGTCTGCTTTATCAAAGCACTTTCAAAGTAATCATTGGAATTTTCAATGCAGGAATCTCCTCATATACCTAAGTCCAGATCTGTATGGATAATTATTTCAACCTACATTTCTTTCAACATTTTGTCATATGATTTCATATAATGACTCAAAGCATACCACTCCTTGCCAACTTGATGAACTAGGTTGTTTCAACCTAGTCCATGCTTTTGATTGATTTATTCAATAAAGCTATCTAGAGAAGTTCATACCTATTTTATACTTTTGATTGATTAGTTGAATCATGCAATCAAATTGATGTTCTCACCTGAAAAAGGTCTCAGGCCATAGGGCATCTTGTTAGTGATGGTTAATTGGGGTTGAGTGTGTGGGAAACAGCCCCCTTACAAAGGCATTGAATAAAGAGTACCTCTTAAGGAAGTGGTAATGTTGGGTATGGAGAACTTGGCTGAGAGAAGAGCAATGAAGGAAAGGAAAGAGATGGGATGGTAGCAGGCTTTTTCTTTCTTTCTTTTTAAGAATTGTAAGTCTTTAAATTTTCTTGTGCTCAGAGATGATTTTGTTGTGGTTTCACGATGTGTTGGGAACCGTCTCAAAGAATTCAGTCAGACCACCACTAATCCAAGTATAGGCATTTATTGAGATTGACAACTCTCATGAAGCAGGCTGCGTTCCAAGAGGAACCAGAAACTTCAGAGAAAGCAAGATAGATTTTTACAGAGGAAAGATGTAATTACATAACAGAAATTATGAATATTAAAAAGGCAGGAGGGGTTTGTTAAGGGATTAGGTAATAGGGGAAAGATCTTAGCTACAGTGGAACTGTGTATGTGATCACCTACAATACATACAGAAAAAAAACATTTGGGGGTATGCATGGATGATAATGATATAAGCCTCTCTGCCATAAGTATACTTTAAGGACAGCTTTTGCTGTTACTGCACAGGTACCTATTTAGGGAAAGTCTCTTCTCTTGTTTTGGGGTCCACATCCTGCTTGGACATCCTGGTGGTGCTGCTTTCTGATTGGCTGAGTATTGTGGTCCTGTCTGAGACCAGATGGATGTGGCTGTGGTTGAATGCATGGACACACCTGCTGTATGTGTCCTAATGGGAAATATGAGGAATGGGTCTGGAGGCAGTGGCTAGCTAGAGACAGTGACCAAGATCCCATCACATGGACATACCTGCTGTTTCTGTGAGAAATATGAGTTCATGGACACACCTATTGTTCTAGTGAGCAGGGAGGCATATATGAAGAAGTTAGGAGTTGGTTAGGAGGGTGTGTATGGGTGAGTGGCTAGGCAGGGGCAGTGGGCCTGCTGTTTAGTAGGGCCTATAAGGAAGTTAGAATATTGGAGTTGGAGGCGCCTTTATTAGGACTCCATCAATTTCATTTTTGTTTGGATGCTTGTAACAGCAACCACACTGAAATACTCAGGATGGCTGCTAGCACAGGTTCTTAGATCTGCTTTACTAGGAAAGAGGTCTACAATCTTTTAAAATTAAATCCATTAGTTCAGGGGAAAAGTCAGCACCCTGAACTTCAGAGAAAATACAAAGAAAATAGAGAAAATATAAGCAGAGAAATAAAGACCAAAAGACAGGGTTTCTAACTCCCTGAGAAATCAGCACAGATTAACAGACAGATCCAACTGTTTGACCAAGGCAATACATAGATAGTTACCAGAGAGAGAAACACCAACATCTGGGGTTTCTTTTCCTTTCTTTCTTTCTCTCCTTCCTTCCTTCCTTCCTTCCTTCCTTCCTTCCTTCCTTCCTTCCTTCCTTCCTTCCTTCCTTCCTTCCTTCCTTCCTTTCTTTCCTTTTGCTTTTTGGAAGGGGAAAGGCAGGGCAGTTGGGGTTGTGACTTGCCCAAGGTCACAGGCTGGCAAGCGTTAAGTGTTTGAGGTCAGATTTGAACTCAGGTCCTTCTGACTCCAGAGCTGGTGCTCTATTCACTGCACCACCTAGCCTCCCCAACATCTGGATTTTTCAAAGCTAGGGGACTCCTTAATGACTACTAAGAGTCTCATCTGGTCAAACCACAAGAATACTCTTCCAGTGAGTGAGCCCCAAAGCAAAATGCTAGCCTCAGAGTGTGTATGTATATATATGTGTACACACACACACACACACACACACACACACACACACTTTTTTTTTTTTAGAGTCAGATGGCATCACAGTCCTCATGACTCAGTGCCTAATTAGAAATTAACAGGAGGTGTGAAAACTTTCCTACAAGCAAGCCTCCCCTAAGCAAGCTTCCCTTAATGAGCTCCACTGTTGAGGCCTATTAATGGGAGGAGGTGGGGGGAGGGGGAGGAAGATCTTATATCCATTAACATTATAATACTCTAAGTGTTTGTTTAATTGAGTTTAATTAGGGGAGAGCTAGACATCTTGATGGGAAAAAAGAGGAGTCACTGGCAAAGGAAATAATAACTGACATTTATATAGCGTTTACTATGTGCCAGGGGCTCTGCTAAGAACTTTACAATTATGATCTCATTTGATCCTCATGACAACTTTGGGAGGTAGGTGCTATTATTATACCCATTTTACAGTTGGGAAAATTGAAGCAAATAGGTTTTGAGTCACTTGCCCAGGGTCACACAGCTAAGTGTTTAAGTGTCTGAGGTCAAATTTGATCACAAATCTTCCTGACTCCAGGCCCAGATCTCTTTCCGAAAGGTCACCTAGCTGCCTTTTAAAAGCAAGATCAAAAATGTTCAAGAAAGAGGGGATGAGCAAGGTCTTGGAGATGACAGGCAATGGGATCAAGGGCTCAGTTCCAGGGATTAACTTTAGTAGGGAGGAGAAAGAGAATAATGAGGCTGAATAGGTTTTGGAATGGTGCCAGATGTCCTCAGTCTTCTTGATATTGGGAAAGAAGTCATCTGCATTGGCATGGAGGGTATGGCTAAGGTTGGGGGAGCTATAATATTGAGCTTCAACTCTAGCAAATATTTATTAAGTTTCTACTGTGGCCAGACTCCAACAAGGAAGAATGAACAGCTCCTTGGGAGAGTTTATAATCTCTTAGGGATTAAGACACATACAACAGAAATTATAATGCGAAATGATACATAAAAGCCTACAGGTACAAACCAAGTACTCTGGAAGACCCAGAGGAGGAAAGATTATTATGGATTGGGGAGACAGTGGAAGCTTTCTAGAGGAGGCTTTCCAAATGGTCTTTACCGAACTGAGTTTAAATAGGCTTTCCCTTTATTTATTGCTTCCCTCAGTCTACATTCGGTTGATCCATCCCAACCCAATGAGGTTCAATGCCCTGTTATCACAGCAAAGATCCTAATAGGTATAGGGTATAGATAGGTTCCAAACTGAGAAGGAATAAATCCTAAGTTCAAAGGTAAGCATAATATCTATTGGTTTGTAGTTCATGTTACTTGAAGTTTTAGAGAGATTGAGGAGATTCATGGGCCCAACAGAAGGGGAGAAATCACTGCCTGAAATATTTACATATAAATCATAGGATAATGATAGAACCATACAGCACCAGAATGGGAAAAGTCCTGCTCTGCTGGGAACTCCCATAACTTGTGATGAAGGAACCTAGTGATGACAGATGACTTCAAGATTTACCAGTGGATCTCCTCCCACTGAATAAGGGACTTCTTGTTCTAGCTCTTATTCTAACGAGGTCTACTTTGATTTACTGTGGACTGAACGCTAAGGTAAACCTGGGTCTAGGGCATTTCTGTGATTGAGAAACTTTGCCACTAGGTGGCAGTGTTTGATCACTTAATCTTAGAATTGCCTTCACTATCTGAAAGGAAAATGGTGAACGTGACCTGAACCCAAAGAAAACCTCTATTTTTTTCCCAATCTTTGTCTGACTCTACCTTCTGCTCTGTTTGCATCTCATTTGTTCTACCAACCCACTTTTAAATTTCTCATCTATAGTCTCTCCTTGTTACCCTTCTCTATGTTAGTCTTTTCTATGTTAGACTATGTCTATAGTTTATGTTTCTTTCTTTTTTTTTGTTTTCTTTTTCTGTTTCTCTTTTCAGTCTATGGTTACAGGAGGCAGCAGAGTATAGGGGAAGAGCTGGATTTGCAGTTGGAGGATTGTTTTTCACATCTCAGTTTTACTATTTATTGCTGGAGTGACCTTGAGCAGGTCACTTCTCAGAGTATCATTTTCCTCATGCCTTGTGTGGTGCTAGAATTCTCTTCTCTCCATCCATATCGACCTTCTCTCTTCTGTGTATTTACCTTCCCCTGTTCATCTTTATATACTCTGACCTTTTAATCTCCAACTGTCTCCTCCTCCAGTAGCTATATTGTCTCTCAAGTCCACCCTCTATTTTCTTTCTTCTCTCTGGATCTACCATCCTCTCTCTCTGTATCTTCTGTCCCTACTGTCTGATATGCCCCTCCTTTTTTTTTCCTACGTCTACCTGAAAAGACAGGGGGACATAATTGCTGGGGGAACAGGTACAGGTAATCAATAGTGACTTCCTTTGCTGATGGATCCTTTATCTCTCAGAAATTCTGAGGCGTAAATTAGACTTGACACCAGTGGGTATTGCAATGGAGGGTAGAGTTGGAGGACTCCCTCCTCTCTGCTGTAAAGGGACCTTCCCAGCTGCTCTCTGGAGATGGCTTGTGATCTTTTCTTCAGCCACTACTCTTCTTCTCTGGAGATTTAATCAGTCATAAACTGGGAAAACAATCAGTTCACTCTTAACCTAGGAAGAATATCATGAACCTCAGGCTGATGGTTTTTTTGCTATTTTTTGCTATTTTGTGGAGTTTATATCAAACAAAAAGTTACTAATATGACAATAGCTTGGAGATCCCAATTAGGAAAATGCCTAACATTTGCACAGAGGGTTGTCTCTCCTGTAGTTTAAACTGTGTATATTTCTAGCAAATGTTAGCTTACTCCATTCCCTCTTTTCTCAGCATATACTGAATATACAACACAAATTTTTGTGACCAACCACAGATCTCTTTATATGATGTAAAATCAGGATAGGGGTACATATAGGTGATGTAATGGGTAGAGTGCTAGATTTGGAGTCAGGAGGACTTGAATTCATATCCTGATTCAGAGGCTCACTAGCTGTGTGAACATGGGCCAGTCACCTTCTCTCAACTTCAGTTTTCATATCTGTAACATGGGCATAATAATAGCACCTACCTCACAGGGTTGCTTTGAAGCTCTATTGAGATAACTTAAATAAAGTGCTTTATAAACCTTAAGGCTCTATATTAAATTCCAGCTATCATTATTATACAGAAGAACTTAGATAAAAGTGAGATATATCAGAGAGGGGAAAGAGAGATCCAGAGAGAAGAGAGAAAATAAAGACAGAAAACAGAGGGTAGAGTTGAGAAGGAGAGACAATATAGCTACTGGAGGAGAAGACAGTTGGAAATTAAAAGGTCAGAGTATATAAAGATGAACAGGGGAAGGTAAATACACAGAAGAGAGAGGGTCAATATGGATGGAGAGAAGAGAATTCTAGCACCACACAAGGCATGAGGAAAATGATACTCTGAGAAGTGACCTGCTCAAGGTCACTCTAGCAATAAATAGTAAAACTGAGATGTGAAAAACAGTCTTCTGGTTGCAACATTAGGCAGGCATGAGGAAGGAAAGAGTGAATCTTTTAGAACTTTTCTCAGTTTTTGATGAGATGGTGACAACCAGTAACTTGTCAGGATTATCAGTTTCCTGCCTCTCTCATTAAAGCAGGAATCTGAACCCAGATCCTTACTTAACCTCTATGTGCTTCAGGCAACTCCTTAGAACTTACCTATTCAATGTCTATGGATGAGTTGTGATCTCTGTTGGTGGAGGAGTTCCCAAACTGAGTATGTATCTCACCTTTGTGCTATGTGTAGTCCTCACTAAATTAGGTGCTATGGTTATAAAGACAACAATGAAATAAATTTTACTTTCAAAGTGTTTATATTCTAGCAAGGGAGGGAAACAGATATGCATACACACCCACACCCACATATATATATATGTAAATGAAAGACAGTTTTGGTTTTTTTGGGGGAGGGAGAGAAGACAGAAAGTGGAATGATGAAGGAAGGTCTAAAAGGAAGCTAGGATACTATGAGGTAGGTATGGAAGCATATGGTGCATAGTTAAATTCAAGGAATTGATAATCCAATCTGATAATGGCATAGAATATTTGAAAAGGAATAATGGGAAATATGTTTGAAGTGACAGGTAGGAGTAAACTTTAAATACCAGACCAAGGAGTTTATAGCTTATCCTGAAAGTAATGGTGAGTCTCTGGTGATATTTGATCATGGGATTTGTACTGGAATTCCACTCCCCCATCCCAGCTTCAGTAGTTATTGAGTCGGCTGCATTTTTAACTTTATTGGGAATGTCAATATGCCTTGAATCTTTTGGCCTTGCTCTTAGTAACTTTGAATCCTACAAAAATCACTGCTTGGTTTTGTTCTTGAGTAAGTTACTCAATTTGCGTCTCTTTCTCTGCTCTCTCCCCTCCTCCGGGGTCCATGGATAGATTTCAGAGGTCTGTGAACTTGATGGGAAAAAAAAATTACATCTTTGTTTTCGCTGTCCTTGAATAGAAATTTAGTATTCTTTGAATTATTCAAAAACGTTATTCTGAAAAAGGATCCAGTAAGTTTTACCAGACTACCAAAAGGTCTGTGACACAAAAATAGTGAAGAACCCCTGGCCTAAAGAGAGCTTTTTAATCAGGATGATCAGAATATAGCCTATAAGGCCGTTCTTAGTTCAATAATGAATGTACCAATCTAGTGTAAGTTGAATCACCAAGTACACAGATTCTCAGAGGAATCATCAGCTCAACAGTATACAAATCCATCAATAATAACTTTTATGTAATAAAAATATAATCCTTTACAATAGTCCTAGAAATATATCATATAATTATTCTTATAAAGAAGATTATAATGGATTTATAATCAATACCTGTCCTAAGCCCTATAGGTCTTGCCTATATCTGGAAGAGGTTTTTCAATGAAAAGGAGAGGGTGAAGGAGAAGCAGAGGGAGAAAAGGAGGGAGAGTAAGAGGAAGGGTCTCTGCATTGGGCTCTCTGTTTCATTTCAGAGCAGATCCAACAGAAAGAACAAGACAGGCTAGGTCCAGGTAGTCTCTGGGACTACTTGGCAAAAAGGGAAGAGCAGCGCTGCCAGATTTATGTTCCATTGATAATAAAAGAGAGAGAGACAGAAGGAGAGAGAGAAATAGACAGTAATAGAAACAGAGACAGAGACTCAGAAAGAGACAGATACAGAGACAGAAAGACAGAGATAGAGAGCAGAGAAAGAGACAGACAGATGTATAGACAGAGAGAGACAGGGAGACAGATAGATACAGAGAGCAGAGAAAGAGACACAGAGACATAGACACAGAGAGAGACAGACAGAGAAAGAGAAAGAAAAAGGGGGGAGGGAGGGAGGGAGGGGGGGAAAGAGAGAGAGAGAGAGAGAGAGAGAGAGAGAGAGAGAGAGAGAGAGAGAGGTCCAAACTCTAGAAGTCTTACCTACTGCTTCTACTCAGACAAGACTACCTGCTACATGGGGGCGGCTAGGTAGTGCAGTGAATAGAGCGCTGGCCCTGGAGTCAGAAGGACCTGAGTTCAGATCCAGCCTCAGACACTTAACACACACACAAACAAAAACCTAGCCATGTGACCTTGGGCAAGTTACTTAACCCCAATTGCCCTCCAAAAAAAAAAAAACCCCAAAACTACCTGCTACCAATCACTCTGTCTTCTTAGTTCAGCCTCCTTGGAAGTGATAACAATGTCTATCCATATTGAAAATTTGTGAATGATAACTGTGTTTGTCCACATTGGAAGTTCTGCCAGGAAGAAGCCACTTTGGAAGGGAGTCTGACCCCTATTAAGTAAAATGAGATACATCTCTCTCCTCAGGGTCCACAAAATGAACTATGAGGGTCCAGTGTTATGTCTGTGCTGGGGAATTGACCCTTCAATCCATGACTCTTTTGGGGATCATCTGCACTGGCAGAAACTGGAAGGGGGATGATGGTGGTGATAGAATGGATGGGCTCTTCCACTTCTCTCCCCCATTCAAATAGACTGAAGTATAAGTGGTCAACTCTGACATTGCCAAAGATAGTGGAACTGTGGGCATCTTGTAACACTACCCTGGCTGATGCATCAGTGATATCCATCATCACCAAGAACTAAAGACACAGTTATAAAGTAGCACTTATTAATAATGGTATTACCAAGGAAAGTGGGGAGTGTGGGAAACCACATAAACTATTTGGCAGCTGTATGGAAGATGAATCGGGGAAGATGGGAGAGAGTGGGAGTACAGAGACTAATTAGGAGGGCTATTATAGTACTCCAGGCTTGAACTAGGGTTGTGGCCCTTTGATTGAAGAAAAGGCAAGAAATGAGAGAGATACTGTGAAGGGGGGAAAAGATCTGGCCACTGATTAGATGATTGCTTATGTAATTCTCATACTTTCACCCTACTTTTTAATTTTAATTTTCCTAGTTGGTGTCTATCTTAGTGTGCCTGAATATGTTTGTGTAGGTTCTTCCCTGCTCTCTTCACCCTCACCCCCTCCCTCTCACAAGGCTAAAGGAAAAACAAATCCTTCCCTTTTAAAATTCTCTCTGAAAAAAGAGGAGCTGGGTGGGCTGAGCCTAGGGGTTCAGGGCCTTCATTTGAGAATACAGTACTAGAAATAGTTATGAGGATGATAGAAAGGGAGAGGGAAAGGAGAGAACACTCCTCCTCTAACTCTTCTTCAAAGGCTCTGGACAAAGAGTCAGCAGGAGCTGACAGCAGGAGTCTTGCAATCATTCCTATGCCATTGAGGGTCATCTTGGTGTTTGGTAGCTCAGCCAGTCTGTGACAAGGTAAGAACACTCAGGAGGATCTTGGACCCTTCTCTTGGTTGATTGAATAAAGAAGGTTCTAGGCAGCTGTCAGAGAAACACTAGAGCAGCAGCAGATGCTATAGAATCCTTCTAGGGGTGGGGAACATGTAGCCAGGCCACATGTGGCCTTGAAGTCACAGGTTCCTCACCCCTGCATGGTCCCTCAAGTTTTTCTACAGTGTAGAACCCTTCAGTGTAAACATTTACAGAACTGATGTAGTAAAATCCAATATTATCATTTTTAATGCCTATTAAAAAACAACATAATGTTCATAAATATCAACAATACAGCATTGGGGGTACTTCAAGGTTCCTTTTAGCACAGCTTGAGATATACTGCTTTATAATTTTTTTTTCTTTTTGGAGATGGGAAGGCAGGGCAATTGGGGTTAAGTGACTTGCCCAAGGTCACACAGCTAGTTTTGTGTTAAGTGTCTGAGGACGAATTTGAACTCAGGTCCTCCTGACTCCAGGGCTGGTGCTCTATTCACTGTGCCACCTAGCCACCCCTCCTGCCTTATAGTTTAGACAACCTAAGGAGGGGAGGAAGGGAAGGAAGTAAACAGGGGGACTCTAGTTGTTACCTCCATTCCTGCCCCTTGCCCCCACCCACAACTCCAATGTGTTTATGGCTCTGCTGGGTTCCATTTCTGAGCTAAAGCTGAGATGTCCTGATCTTTGAAAGGCTCATGTTTCTCAGGCCATGAAGAGACTCAAAAGAATGTTTTTCATTTAGCTAAATTGTTAAAACTAATTATAATTTATAGGGTATTTGTTAGAAGCTGGTATCAGTGGAAGGAGCCCACTCTAGACTGGAAGTCTAGAGACTTGAATTTGAATCGTGGCTCTAACACTCAGTAATTTAGGCATGTGGTCATGGGGAGCTCAGCCTCTCTGAGCCCCAGTTTCCTCATCTCTAAAGTGAGTGCAGCAGTAACTCATACTAGCTAGCTCACAGGGCAGAAAAGCCCTTCGTAAAGATAAAGCATACCTAGATGGGAGTTGTTCTGGTCCTACAGGTAGGTGGTGAAGTGGATAGAGCATGAGGTCTGGAATTAGGAAGGCCTGAGTTCAATTGTGTCCTCAAACAGGTAATAATTGCAAACCTGGGCAAACCACTTAACCTCTCTCTGCCTCAGTTTCCTCAACTGTAAAATAGGGATAATAATAGCATCCACCCCCCTGGGTTGTTGTGAGGATCAAATGAGATAATATTTGTAAAGTGCTTAGCTCAGTGCCTGACCCATAGTAGGTCCTCTATAAGACGTATTTCCTTCCTTTTTGCTTTCTATTATTAGTATAATTTTTGATTTATCAAAATTAATCTATACATAGCCTCTCGATTCAAGTAACTTATACTGTAAGTGTCTATTTTTGTTGGGGTTCGTAAAACCTTGCTTTGAGTCTCTGGGCCTCATGTCTCTCCTCTTCAGAATGAGGTGATTGGCACATTATACCATAAAAACTGAGGATTTCCAGCATCAGTCACTCCAACTTTCTCATCTAATGGATGAAGAAACTAGAGTGGCACAGCTGATGGACCCACAGGCTTGGAGTCAGGAAGACCTGAATTCAAATCCAGCCTCAGACACACACAGCAGCTGTGTGATGCTGGGCAAATACTTTAATGTCTGTCTGCCTCCCTCTGTTTTCTCCACTGCAAAATGGGAATGGTAAGAGCATTTAGCTCCCAAGCTTGTGAGGATCAAATGAAATAATATTTTAAAGCATTTAGCATAGTGCTTGGTACACAGTAGGCAGTTAACAAATGCTTATTTCCTTCTGAAGACTCAGAAAGGGGAAGTGACTTCTTCAGATTCCCTTTTTTTTTCTTTTTTCTTTTTGGAGGGCAATTGGGGTTAAGTGACTTGCCCTAAGTCACATGGCTAGTAAGTGTGTCAAGTATCTGAGGCCAGATTTGAACTCAGGTCCTCCTGACTCCAGGGCCAGTGCTCTATTCACTGTGCCACCTAGCCGCCCCCTTCTTCAGATTCCTAAAGCCAGGCACTGATAGAGTCAGGACTATAGCTTGGGTTGTCTGACTCCCAGCCAAGAGCTATTTCCACTATTCATGCACCATTACAGTAATTCTGTTAAAATACTTGTTTGTCACCTGGGAGAGGGAACACATTAATCTACTGAAATGCATTCATTCATTCTGCCATCCTACATGCATTTATTTTATTTTCTAAAGTCTTATTTTTGTCTCCCGTTTCACATCACATTCAGCTTTATTAATAACAATAATAGGCACCCTTTATACAGTGTGTTATGGTTTGTAAAGACCTTTACAAACAGTATTTGATCCTCACAGCAACTTTGGGAGATAGGTGCTATTTCGCCCCTCCATTTCATAGATAGGTAACTGAGGTGATAAAGTCAGTGATTTGCCCAGGGTTGTAAAACTAAGTAAGCATCAGGCAGGGTTTGAACTCAGGTCTTCCTGACTACAAGTCCAGTACCCAGCTCCTCTTACGCATCAAACTGTATCTAGTAACAAAGAAAAAAAAAAGGAAATAGAAAACAAAGATTAGCAAAAGTAATCAACACACCAGCTCTGCCTGATTGTAGATATGTTAATCCATAGTTATAGGCCCTCATCTCTGTAATGCAGGGTTGAAGGGAAGTGCATTTTAATAATGATAACCAGCGTTTATATAGCACCTTAGCGTTTACTAGGCGCTTTACAAACATCTCACAACAATCCTGGAGGGTAGGTGCTATGATCATCCCCATTTCACAGATGAGGAAAATGATCCAAAAAGAAGTTAAATGACTTTCAAGTTCATGCCAACGAGTCAGCATCTGGGACTAGATTTGAGCTCAGGTCTTCTGAACTCCAGGCCCAGTGTTCTGTCCTCTATGCCACCTATGTCCTCTCTTCCAGGGTTAAGATCAATAAGAGCTAATGAATCACTTTGGTGTCAGATACTGTGCTAGGTGCCAGGGATACAAAGACAAAAAAAAAGTGGTTCTTAGAACATATTCTATTCAATTTATCATAATGTGTGCAGAGAGAAATTATCATATCACCTTATGTTTGTTTACTTTTTCCTTCATTTAACATGTATTTATTGGGGGCTTTTTATGTGTACAAATATAAGGGACTAAATATCAATGACCTAAATATGCAGACTCTAAGCCTCAGGAGCCAAAGGACTTTTCCAGTTTTTGGTAGCTTGGGCATCTAGTGCAGCGCCGGTCGCAGAACAGACGTTTAATATATGCGTTTGGTGAATTGAGCTAAATTGAATTAAATGATTAACAATGGAAAGCAGTTCACAAATACTAGAGTGACTAGAATGAATGAGACAGACAGTAAGTGCTAGAAGTGTTCAGAGAAAGTAGAGATCAATGTAGACTGGAGTAATTCAATTCAGTTCAGCTCAATTCAATTCAACAGCGTTTATTACATGGCTACCATGTGTGAGACAAGCTGTCTGGACTTACAAGAGAAGCATAAAAGATGTCATTGGAGAGTTGGAGGACTAGCAAAGAAGATGGGCCTTTCAAGTGATGTCAGGGGAACTAGAGGAAGGCTCCTAGCTCTTCGGTTTTGTCACCAGTGGAGAACCTATGGGAAATCATGGTAAAATAAGTGATTATTAATTTAGAACCTGAAAGGAGCTTAAGTAACATCTAGTCCTATCTCCTTTTTTTTTCTCTTTTTGGAGGGGGGAAGGCAGGGCAGTTGGGGTTAAGGGACTTGCCCAAGGTCACACAGCTAGTAAGTGTTAAGTATCTGAGATCAGATTGGAACTCAAGTCTTCCTGACTCCGGGCTGGCACTCTTACTCACTGTGCCACCTAGCCACCACTCCTATCACCTTCTCTTTTGAGATGAAGAAACTTCAACCCAGAGAGGTTGAGTCATCTGCCCCGGGTCATGTAGAGAATGACAGAATTGAGATTTGGACTTAGGTCTTCATGCTTTTCCCATCCATTTTACCATGTTGTTGATGCTGTGGTCCTCTTCGAAAATGAAAGACAAATACAGCCTGTGAGTAGTTCTAGGCGCCTGAATGGAGACCCAGACAGCTGGGTAACTCAGCTCCCTCCCTCTCCTTCTCCTCTCCAAAGGAAGGTCAATTTTAATGACCTGAAGCTCCCCAATTAACCTGGATTTTACTGCCTAGATTCTCTCTCTCTCTCTTTTTTTCTTCCTTTCTTTATTCTCACCCATTTCACTCTGAAGCTTATAGATTGGACCACAATAGGTCTCTGCTCTGTCAGCTTAATGACTATATAGTTGTTTTTCTTTTGATTAGTAACCCAGAGGATCTTCCCCTCCCACTTTGATTTTTTTCTTTTTTCCAATTCAAGGGGCCATTCCTTGACTCACTTCTTTTTTTTTTTTACACACACATTCACATATGTATTCACACAACCATACACCCTTCTTCCATTATTTTCATAGTGAGAAAGATTTCCTCACTCACAGTTATTGTTTTTCCATATAGGAATGTAAATAGTTCAACTTTGATAAGTTCCTTTTGATTTCTTTTCCCTGATTCCCTTCTCAGGCATCTCTTCCCTCTTGTGTCTGGATGTCAAATTTTCTATTCAATTCTGGTTTTTTCCTCAAGAATGCTTGAAAGTCCTCTATTCCACTGAATGACCATATTTTCCCCTGAAACAAAATACTCAGTTTTGCTGGGTAGGTGACCCTTGGGTTCAGTCCCAGATCTTTTGCCCTCTGGAATATCATATTCCATGCCCTTTGATCCTCAGTGTAGAAGCTGCCAGGTCCTGTGCTATTCTGATTGTGTTTCCACAATATTGAAATTGTTTCTTCCTGGCTGCTTGGAGTATTTTTCTCCTTGATCTGGGGATTCTGGAACCTGGCTATAATATTCCTGGGAGTTTTCTTTTTGGGATCTTTTTCAGGAGGTGATCTGTGGATTCTTTCAACCTCTGTTTTGCTCTCTGGATCTAAAACATCAGGGCAATTTTCCTTGAGAATTTCTTGAAGGGTGATTTCTAGGTTCTTTCTTTGATCATGGCTTTCAGGTAGTCCAATAATTTTTAAATTGTCTCTCCTGGATCTATTTTCCAGGTCAGTGGTTTTCCCCATGAGATAGTTCACATTGCCTTCTATTCTTTCATTTGTTTGGATCTGTTTAATAGTATCTTGATTTCTCATAAAGTCACTAGCTTCCATTTGCTCCAGTCTAACTCTGAAGGAATGAATCTCCTCAGTGAGCTTTGAGATTCTTTTTCCATCTGGCAAATTCGACTTTTTAAGGCATTCTTCTCCTCATTGCCCTTTTTGGGCCTCCTTTGCCATTTGAGTTAGTCTATTTTTTAAGGTGTTGTTTTCCTCAGTCAGGCTGTTGACCCTCATTTCATACTTTTCCTGCATCCTTCTCATTTCTTTCCAATTTTTCCTCCACTTCTCTTATTTGATTTTTAAAGTCCTTCTTAAGGTCCTCTATGGCCTGCAACCCGCTCATGTTTTCCCCTGGGGCTTTTGGAGCAGGCTGACCTCACAGTCCTCTTCCAGCTCCATGCTTCGACCCTCCTTGCCCCCAAAGTAGGAGTCTAGGGTTGCATTTTTCTGTTTAATTTGTTTCCTTTGTCTTGGCATGTTGCTACTTAATTACTTGACTTTTGGGCTTGTTGCCACACTATGGCTTTGCCACCAGATAGGGGAATTTTCGTCCCGAACGTGTTGGGGGGGCAACTTCCGTTTCTGGCAAGCTGGAAACCTGCCCCACGACCTCCCCCCCAGATCACAATCCAGATCCAGGGAGGTTAAAGCAAGAGCGATTACCCCCCAAGACTGATCGCTGGATCTCCCTACAGTTCGCAGGCCAGGAGTTGGAGCTGCCTCTGAAAACTACAAAATGGCGTGTCTCCTCAGAGGCTTCTAGCCCCCAGGGGAGGAAGCTGACATATTCCTCAAATACTGGTCCCAAAGTCCATAGGGCACTAACCTCTCACTTTGTCCTAGGCATGTCTATGTTGATAATTCTGGAATCGCCACAGCTGCTGGTGTTCTGGGGTCCCTCCATCTGGCTGCTGGCCCAGCTGCCCTGGGGCTAAAACCGTGACTCAGGAGGACCTGTGCTCGGCTAGGCTGCCGGCTCCCAGACCGCTGTGCTGGTCCTTCCTGCAGGGCTGCTGGGCTGTCCTCAGCAGGAGGTTAGCTTCTCTGTGTCGTTCTGTGGGTGCTGGGGCTCCAGAAGTTGTTCAGAGTCCCCTTTTACATAGTTTGGAGGAAATCTGGGGGCAGAGTGGCTTGGATGAGCTGTTTCTACTCCGCCATCTTGGCTCCACCCCCCTCCACCCCCTTGACTCACTTCTTAAAGAGTTCACCGAATTCACTGAATGAGCATTTTCCTAATGTCATGGTCCTCTTTAAGAATGATGGACAACCAACAATGGGTGAGTACCTTGAGCTGCCTTGCTGGGGATCCAACTAGCCAGTTCCATTTGAGAAATGCAGCTCCTTCCTTCCTTCCTTCCTTCCTTCCTTCCTTCCTTCCTTCCTTCCTTCCTTCCTTCCTTCTTCCCTCCCTCCCTTCCTTCCTTCCTTCCTTCCTTCCTTCCTTCCTTCCTTCCTTCCTTCCTTCCTTCCTCCTCTCCTCTTCTTTCCTCCTTCCTCTCCTTCTGTCTACATAAGGGATCATACCCTCACCTGCAGGTGCTCTGCCCAAAGAAATGTAGATTTTTATACCTGAAGCCTCATAAGATATCTTGGGGTTTACTGGATAGATTTCTTTCTTAAGGACTATGCCTTGAACCCAAATCACTCTGGCTCTCATTGACTGACCAACAGTAGGTCCCAGTTTAAACCCATGGGGTCCTTGTTTGGACCCTGATTGCTCAGAGTGCATGTAAATACCAATTGTTTCTGTTTTGGCTTCCCCTCCCAGATTGATACACACACGTACATATGTATGTATATACACGTATACATATAGATAGATATAGACATGTATGTATGTGTGTATATGTATGTGTGTTAAGAGAAGTCATTCTTTACCTCATTTATAACCTACCTTTAACTACTGAATGGGCTTTGCCTCAGTCAGACTGAGACCTGGGAAACACCTTTGCTTTAAAAAGCCATGGTCTCCCACTGCATCATGGGACCATCTCCAGTCTTCCTGAACTATCTCTTGCCACTGGACCCAGATGACTCTGGAGAAGGAAGTAAGGCTGGTGACTTTGCACAGCCCTGCCTCACTTAAATCTAATTCACTTGCCAGTCATGTTGGCATTACCTTCCTGATGTCAAGGTCCTCTTCAAGAATGAAGGACAAAAAAACCCCCCAAAACGAAACCTAACAACCATATCATTGGTCCTCTTCAAAATCCAAAAACAAATACAACTCTACTGTTCTAAGCCTGAGTATACAAAGGAAAGCAAAAACAATTCATGTCCTGAAAGAGCTCACTGTCTAATAGGTTACAAACCCACTGAAATATCAAAGTATAAGGCCCATCATTCCAGCTGTTAAATATACAGAGATAAAACATGACAGTGTTCCTCTAGGAGCTCACATTCTAGGAAAGTAGCATGTACAGTGAAAAAAGAACTGATTCTGTAGCTAGAGGATAGACCGGGTTTAAATCCCATTTCCAATGGTTACCACCTGTATAACTGATCAACTTCCTAGGCCTTGCTTTCATCACCTGGAGAATGAGGGGACTGGACTAGATGGTTTCTAAAGTCCCTTCCAGTTCCAAAGCTAAGATCCTATAAATGACAATCTCCAGGGTGTATCCAGCTTGCTCACAGGTAGGGATAATGAGATAAGGTAGTGAGTCATACAGACAAAGGAGGGAGCCATACAAAGCACTCGAAGAACAACTGAGGAGGGAGAGAAAACTTTTAATGGTTGAGGTAGTGGTGGTGGTGCTGGTGGTAATGTTAGGCAAGGCTTCATGGAAGAGGTGGTATCTGCATGGAGCCTTGAAGAAAAGGATTTCATTTTCTTCCTTTATTTTTTCATGATAATTTATTTTTAATTTATGGAATAAAACAAGCATTTCCATAACATGGTATAATATGAAATATTATGTACATGAAAACAGTACATGAAACTGAGAATGTATTATATACAACTCATTCCATTTAAATATATAATAAAGTTGTCATGTAAATTTCTTTTTCTTTTTCATCCCCCCCAACCTAGAGATGGCTACCATTAGCTTTTTTTTTTTGCTTTTTGGAGGGGGGAGGGCAGGGCAATTGGGGTTAAGGGACTTGTCCAAGGTCATGTGGCTATTAAGGGTTGAGTGTCTGAGATTGGATTTGAATTCAGGTCCTCCTGACTCCAGGACTGGTACTCTACTCACTGTGCTACCTAGCTGCCCCAATGGTTACCATTAGACACAAATATATATATATGTTTGTATTTGTGTATGTGTGTGTATATTTCTCTATGTGTGCATATACACATATAATATCTACACATACCATACATGTATAAACATATATATGTAAAATTATTTTATACAAACTTCTGTTTATCAATTCTTCCTCTGTATGCAGATAGTGTTTTCTTTATATGTCCTTTATAGCTAATTTGGATATTTATAATGGTTAAAATGACTTATTTGCTTAACGTTCTTAAAACAATTGCTGCTACTGTATACAATGTTCTTTTGGTTTTGCTCATTTTGCTCTTCCTTATTTTGTGTAAATCTTGCCATGTTTTTCTAAGATCACTGAGCGCGCCATTTCTTATAGCACAGTAGTGTTCCATCACAATCTTGTGCCACAGCTTGTTCAGCCATTCCCTAATTGATAGACATCCCTGCAATGTCCAGTTCTTTGCCACCACAAAGAGAACTGCTATAAATACTTTAGAACATATGGGTTCTTTTCCTTTTTACCCTAATCATTTTTGGAAATAGACCTAATAGTGGTATTGGTGAGTCAAAAAGTATAGGCAGTTTAATAACTCTTTGGGTATAATTCCAGATTGCTTTTTAAAATGGTTGGATAAGTTCACAATTCTACCAACAATGAATTAATGTCCCAGTTTTGTCACATCCCCTCCAACTTTTGTTGCTTTCCCCTTCAATCATTTTAGCCTATCTGATAGTTATAAAATATTATCTCAAGGTTGTTTTAATTTGCATTTCTCTAATCAATAAGGATTTAGAGTATTTTTTCTTATGATTATAACTTCTTTTGATTTATTTCTTCATTGGAAAACTGCCTGTTTACATCTTTTGACCATTTAGAGAGGGAACTGTATTCTAAGCATGGCAGATGTCTTGAGTGAATGCACAGACATGGGAGATAGCCAATCAAGTTTAGGAAGTGACTAGTAATTCATTTTGACTAGAATATACAGTGTGTCATTCCAAAAAAAGGGAAGAAAAGGAAATTGTAAGATTATGAAGGGTCTTAATGTCATGCTAAGGAGTTTGTATTTTATCTAGTAGTGTGCTGATAAATGTTTAAAAACTGACTCTCAAAAAAACAAAGCAATGAAATGACACTTTCAAGTTTATTACCATTTTCTCCATTACTTTCTGAGGTCTAGACAATCAACAAAACAATAAATCAAGCCATCATTTGTAGCATTTGCTGTCTTCTGAGGGGTAAATGCTCATGATTAAAGTTTAACAATGGGCCTCAAGAGCAGGTATGAAGTAGCTCTCATAGACCACCAATTTTATCAAGTGGTATATATTTTATCAAGGTTTTACCTATAAGGAAAAAAAGGAGTCAGTTTTGTTTTTTGAGCAGGGAAGTATAGTGAGAATAAAATTTATCACTTTACTAAGAAAGGAATAAGTTTGTTAGTTTGGCATAACTTCATTTTGTTTTAGGTCTTTATTTTGTGATTGAGTTGTTTTGAGTAAATTATGTTTCAATAAGATAAGCACTTGCATGGTATGAGGTAGTACACAACATGTATGTGCTCTAAAATAACTGATAAACATATGTGGACTCTCTGATAAGAGAGACCACCAACAGAAAAAATATTATAAACAACTTTATCAGTAATTTAAATAGCAAACCACCAATTGAATTTTGTGGTAAATGACTTAGGACCACCCATTGCCAGAACTATAAAAAAGTGACTGGAGGCCCCAGCCTCAGGGGAGCCTTAGATGGTGACTGGCACTGGTTCTTGCTCTCTTTGCCACTAGCAGCTCAAGATCAATTGAGGATTGTGCTGATTGGCTAATTGATGGAGACTTGACAGATGACCACCTTAGAGAGAGTCCCTGACCTCTGACTGAGCAGAGAAGTGACTTTGTCATGAGTCTAGTATGGAGGAAGTTCATCAGAACCTCCAAGATAAAGGTTGATGGTTTGTTTCTTAGAGGAATATATCATTTGTATTGTTTGTACATTTTGATTAACAAAGTTTGAGTGCATGCATTGAAAAATATAAACATGATTAGTGTTTCCATTACACTAGTTAGCATATGTAATGGTAAGTCAGCCATAAGCATTCAACCTTGTGTTATAGGGAACCACATAGTCAGGTGTCTGCATTAGATTATTTTGGAAGATGTCTGGAGGTTAGATTGAAGAAGGGTGAGACTGAAGGACAAGTGGGCAGTTAGGAAGCTATTAAAGTATCACCAGGAAAGTACAAAATGTGAGCCAGAGCTAGGATTAAGGCAGAGTTAGAGAAGAAAAGGGGACATATTCCAGAAGTGTTGGGGAGTTAGACCGCTTAGCAACTCATTAGAAGGGGGAGGGATGAGATGGAAGGGGAAAAATGAAAGATGAATTAGGTGACTGAAAGGATGGAAGGGATAAGGATAGCTTCAACAGTTAGAGGGCATTTGAGAAGACTCTGGACAAGTTCTAGGAGAAAGATAATGAGTTTCTTGGGACATCTTGAGTTTGAGTATTAGTAGGAATTCAGGTAGAGATGTCAGTAGGCTGCTGGAGACTTGGGACTGAAATCCTGGGGAGAGATTGGGGCTAGATATATAGATTTGGAATCTATGTATATAGCAATGAAAAATGAATCCAGAAGAATAGATGAGATCACCAAAGATGGAGTAGAGGGAGAGAGAAGAAAAAAGGGCCTAGAACAGAGCGTAAAGAGATACTCACACTTAGAGGACAGGAGAAAATTGAAGAATCATCAAAGGAAATGAAGAAGAAATAGTCAGATGAGCAGGCTATCAAAATTATATCTTGTTCTGGTCACCCTGACCACCCCTCCTCCCTTCTCTTGTCAGTATAGTAAGTTTATAAGTAAATAATGATAGGAAGTATATGCAAAGTAGAACCTAGAAGTCCTGTACAGACTGTCCTAAAGATTAAAGGAGTGTAATTTGAAAACTATGATATATTAGCTAAAAGCCACATCCTGCAAAATCAGAGAAAGCCATCTAGGCCTTGATGTCAGGGCCTTTTGGTCCTGTGATGTGTAAATCTCAACTAAGTTTCATATATCTGTAGTAAGAGCAGCAGAACTCCCAATAGTGCTGGTGATTTTGAGAACACATAGATAAAATGTTAAAGTTTTACTGACATCTTTGAGGTGAACTAACTCCAAAATGACACAGATAAGAGTTAGTCTGTTCTCTACCCAAGCCCTCAAACTCCTGTCCACCAAGCCCTCTTCCATCTGTACGGGGCTCATGCTGCCTAGTGCCCCCAACTCTAGTCCATGGTAACATGACTTACTCTCTATGGCTTCCCCCTCCTCATTCTCTGCCCCACTCTACCTGCCTTCCTCTACTCTCCCATCCCTGTCCTTATGCTGTCTACTTCTGTACTCCCTTTCCTTTTCACCACTTATTTCTATACCTTCTGTGCCTGTTTACCCCTGTACTCTATGTGCCTTATTAGAGAGGGATGGAAGCCTTATTTCTCACTGCCATTGTGGTCCTTCCCAGTGAGTACCCAAAGAACCTGCATCCCTTGCCCCTTCATAATTCTTTAAATAAATTATCAACTCAAAGCAGACAACCAGAAGGAGAAAGTGTCATGGAAACCCAGAGTGGGGATAAGGTGAAGTGATTAATGATCTTATATAATATAGAAAAGTTGAAGAGAATAAGGACTAAGAAAAATCCATCTGTTCTGTGCTCCCCCCACTAAGAGGTCATTGGTCATACAGAAAAGTTCAGTAAAGTGCTAGGATTAGAAACTAGACTCCAGGGGTTGAGTAACAAATGGATGTTGAGGTGGAGATGAAGGCCAGTATGAGCCAGAAACCTTGACAGTTGGAATCATTCATGACTCTAAAGGATTCCTAGAGGATCCTAAGCCATCACCTCCACTTCACCTTTATTTGATAATGACCTAGGATCGTATTCTGGAGTTGTTTATAGCTGAGGGCACAGTAAAAAGAACTCTACATTTTTGACTCAGAGGAATGGGGTTCAGATCCCACCTGTTATCTGTGTCACTTGGAACAAATCACTTTTGTGTTCTGGGTCTCAGTGTCCTACTCTGTAAAGTGAGAGAGTTGAAATGAATGCTACCTTAAACCTTTTCTTGTAAAATTTTTTTTTAAAGCAATTGGGGTTAAGTAACTTGCTCAAGGTTACACGGCTAGTCATTATTTATGTGTGGGTGCTCATTTTCTGAGGCCGGATTTGATCTCGGGTCATCCCAACTCCGAGGCTGGTGCTCTTACTTACTGCGCCACCTAGCCACCCCTTTAGGGCAATTGGTGTTAAGTAACTTGACCAAGGTCACAAGGCTAGGTTTTTGCTTGTGTGGGTTAAGTGTCTGAGGCTGCATCTGAACTCAGGTCCTTCTGACTCCAGGGCCAACGCTCTAACCTTAAACCTTTTCCAGCTCAAAATCTCAAGATGCCTGAAGATCAGAGGTCAACAAATTATGACCCACTGACTGTTTCTGTGTAACCCACAAGCTAGTTCTACCATTCTTCACTCCCAGATTGTATACAAACTGGTGGAGTGCCAGATTTGGCTCACATAATTCATGGAGCCTTGCTATGGCCTGTCAGGAATACATTCTCTAAGAATTCCACCTGTGATCGCAGAGAAAGAAGGGTGGTAGTGAGGGTAGTGGAGCTGAAGACAGGAGAAAAGAGAGTTTGCCTTTTAAAGAGTTCTAGAAAGGGGAAATTATTTGCCTAATTTCATATGGGTTGGAAAGAATGGAGGCGACTATACAACACTGGCTTTCTGTTGTTTAATGACTTTCCTGAGGATCCCCACATCTGTACCAGATGAGAAAGGGAGTGTATTATAATAATCACAATAGCTATAGTGCTTTTAAGATTTCCAGAATGCTTTACACAGGTAATACAATTTCATCTTCATGACAACCCTGTGAGGCAGGTGCTATTATCATTATATATTATTGTTCCCATTTTGCAGATGAAGATATAGAGTCCGAAAGAGGCTATGAAATTTGCCCAGGATCATGCAGCTAGCTAAGTTTCTGAGTCTGAATTTTAACTCAGGTCTTCCTGATTCAAAGTCTAGCATTCTATCCACTATGGCATGTCAGATAGAATACTGGACTTGGAGTCAGGAAGTTGTTTTCATTTTTCAGTCCGGTCTGACTCTTTGTGACCCCATTAGGGTTTTCTTGCTGAAAATGCTGGATGGTTTGCCATTTCCTTCTCTAGTTCATTTTTCAGATGAGGACACTGAGGCGAGCAGAGTTAAGCAACTTGCCCAAAGTCACACAGCTAGTGAGTGTCTGGGGCCAGATTTGAACTCAGGAAGAGGAGTCTTTTTGACTCCATGCCTGGCTCTCTATCCAGTGCTCCATCTAGCTTCCCAGAGTTGGGAAAACCTGGTTATAAGTCCTGCTTCTGACAAATACTGCCTGTGTGATCATGGGCAACTCATTTAACCACTTAGTGGCCCAGCCAATCAGTTGCAGAGTTGATGATTTGTATTGGTTGAGGGAATTTCTGATGTAGGATTTCTTTATGCTAATGAAACAAAATTCTGATCAACAACAACCCCTTAGTAACCATATTCTATCACTACCAATGGATTTGGGGTTTTATTATTGTTGTTGGAGCCTTAATCCAGAGAATCATCTAAGCATGAATATTTCAGGTACCACTGGTGGGTGGGGCCTTTTAAGAAGGTAGTGGGACCTTTCCCCCCAAAGTCATATCATACATATTGCCATGTCCTCTGTTTAAGCTGTAGGACTGGCCCTGTTCCAAGGGCTCTACAAAAGCATGCTGTCTACAGATCTCCTTGGAAGCTGGAAGATTGACAGAGAACAGAGCTGCCATACAGAGAGACGTGTTGTCTTTTTTCCCCCCAAATGGTATTTCATGCTTGTTGGACCTATCATCTTCTGAAATCACTTTCTATGCTCATCATTTCCTCTATGCATGAAAACTGGGCTTTTTGCAAAGTACTATTTGCTGTATCCTGTGAAAGCTTTCTTACTTGTAACTCCTAGCCATTTCTATCTTCATTGCCTCCTTTCTCTTCAGCTCCATAGCTCTGTACCATTCATTATATGTTTGCTCCATTCTTTCTGAGGTCCCTAGTACTAGTACTAATAGGGCATCAACAAATGGAAAAAGCACTGGACTGGAATTCATAAAGCTTGGGCTTGAGTCTTGGACCTGCAATTTAATAGCAGTGTGACTTTGGAAAAGTCACTAACTCTCTTATTCTCACTTTCCTCATTTATAAAATGGAACTATTAATAATTGAATTGTTTCAACTCCTCTCAGGAAAGGCCTAAGCTAGTCATAAAGAAACACTGAAAAGATGAGGGATAGGGGTTGTTGTCATCACTTTGCATTTATTTTTTATTTATTTTTTTGCTTTTCAAAGGGGGAAGGTAGAGCAATTGGGTTTAAGTGACTTGCCCAAGGTCACATGGCTAGTGTGTGTGTGTGTGTGTGTGTGTGTGTGTGTGTGTGTGTGTGTGTGTGTATGAAGTGTCTGAGACCGAATTTGAATTCAGGTCCTCCTGACTCCAGGGCCGGTGCTCTATTCACTGTGCCACCTAGTCACCCTTGCATTTATTTTTTTAAAGTTAATCTGATTAACAAACAATTTATTTCCTGCTTATGGCCTTGTCTGAATTTAGAATGTGTGACTCCTAAGTTACCAAGGGTATTTTGGTTATAGTTTTGTGATCCATGTAGCTTGGCTTCATCCCTGGACATACCTGATGTCAGTTGTTTCTGACTCTTTGTGATTTGTTTCAGGGTTTTCTTGGCAAAGACACTGGAATGGTTTGTCATTTCCTTCTCTAACTCATTTTACAGATGAAGAAACTGAGCCAAAAAAGTTAAGTGACTTGCCCAGGTGACACAACTACTAAGTATCTGAGGCTGGATTTGAACTCAGGTCTTCCTGACTCCAGATCCAATGCTTTATCCACTATAACACCTAGTTTTCCCAGCTGACAAAGAGTTGTACAAAAATAAAATTATTAAAACAGCTAAATGTAATCAGTGTTACTAACCATATTCTTAAAAAGTGTTGTCTACATAATAACATCCTCACACCTCATATGGGACCAATTCCTGCAGATCAAAGAGGGATTTCAGAATAGCTTACATGGACTTCTAGTAGTTATAATCTTCCTAGTCTAGGAAAAAGAAATAGAAACTGGAAGGGGCCTGAGTTCCACTGGCCCAAGAACATTTGAACATATCTACAAGAAGATAGGAAGGGATGGGAGGCGGGAGTGGGGGATGGGGGGGGGAGGAAGAGACAGAGAGAAACAGAGAGACAGAGAGAGACAAAGAGGTAGAGACACTGTACTACCAGTAGGAGTGCAGTGAAGGAGGATGCTTTGAATGTGACAGACTGACAATGAGCCAGACTGACAATGAGCCTTGAGTGGTTGGGGCAGTCTCCCTTTGTCATTCTACTCATGGGAAGAAAACAGTGAGAAAATACAGGACTGTTTTCCCCAAGAAAACCCAAGCCGCTGGTGAATTGCCTTTCTTCTTTCTCCCTTACTCTCTTTTCCATATGAAAGGGTAGATGTTTAAACCCAAAGTTCTCTGTTTATTTTAAGCTGGTCATTTGCTGTTTTCAATAATACTTAAATCTGGCTTTCTCTAAACAGAGATATAATCTGATCTTAATTGTTTTTGTGATTGTGAGTGCAAATCAGGAAATGGAAGAGGCTCCTTTGTTTTCAACAGGATTTAATTGAGGAATGAACTGTGTCCCAGTGATCAGAAATTATTCTGATCTGGGGACTACAGGCTCTTGATGGTTCTTATTTTCATTTCCTTTGGCCACTTATCTATTGAAGAAAGGCTTTTGGTCATGTATTTTTCTTAGTTGTCTATATCTTGGATTCCATAATCCTTATCAGAGAAATTTGGTAGGAGGAATTATTCCCAGTCAACAGCTCCTCTTCTTATCCTACCCACATTAATTTTGATCACACAAAGGCATTTCAAATTTATGTTGTTAAATTATCTATTTCATCTTTTGTAGCTGCCTGTATCTCTTGTTGAGTGGAAAATTCATCCCCTAACCTTAGCTATGAAAAGTATATGATCTGATTCTCTCTAATTGTTTTATGGTGTGATCTTTAATATTCAGCACAAGTATCAATTTTGAATTTATTATGGAATATTGTATAAGATAGGGCAGTTACATGGCACAGTGAATAGAACATGGGGTCTGGAGTCAGGAAGATATGAGTTCAAATCTGACCTCAAACACCGAATGTGTGATCTTGGGCAAATAACCTTGTTTGCCCCAATTTCCTCCTCTGTAAAATGATCTGGAGAAGGAAATGGCAAATAACTCCAGGATCTTTGCCAAGAAAACCCCGAATGAGGCCATAAAAAGTCAGACTTGATTAAAAACGACTAAACAACAACAACATGGTATAAGATACTGGTAAAAGCCTAATTTATGATATTTTACTTTCTAGTTTTCCAAGCAGCTCTTATCAAATAGAGATTTTAATGATTTTTAAATAATTAATGATTTTGATAAAGTTCCAGAAAAACAGCATTTAAAACAGGAGAGTTGCTGTTTTTCTTTCACTTCTATGTATAAAGAAGCTATTGGGAGAGAGGGAGAGAGAATGAGAGAGAGAGAGAGACAGAGAGAGAGAGAGACAGAGACACAGAGACAGAGAGAGACAGAGACACAGAGAGAGAGAGAGAGAGGGAGAGAGAGAGAGAAGGAGAGAGAGAGAGGGAAAGAGAGAGAGGGAGAGAGAGAGAGGGAGAGAGAGAGAGAGGGAGAGAGACAGAGAGAGACAGAGACACAGAGACACAGAGACAGAGACAGAGACACAGAGACAGAGACAGGGGGGGGAGAGAGAGAGAGGGAGAGAGGGGGGGGGAGAGAGGGAGAGGGAGAGGGAGAGGGAGAGGGAGAGAGAGAGAGAGAGAGAGAGAGAGAGAGAGAGAGAGAGAGAGAGAGAGAGAGAATGAGAGAATAAGTGAAAGTCAAGGTGGTGACTAAACAGGGTGGTCATAGCTAAAGCTGGTCCCATGGGAGGATATAGCTGTGGTCTGTGAAGAATCAGCCCTTCCTCTTTCCAGAAGGGAGGAGGGAAGTTCTCCTCAGTCAATCTTCACAGTGACACCTTCTGGTTACATATAAAATGGCTTTCAGTTTATAAAGCACTTTACTCAAAACAACCCTGCTAATTATCTAGAATACACCTGCATAACTTGGCAGTAGGTAGGGCCCAAAATTAAAATAGACTAAACTTCTTCAGCCTGTAGATAGGTTTTTAGTAGTTCACTTTTCAAGTAAAGGTATAATTAATGATCAAACTATTTTGCAAATAAATCATATTTTTAAAAAAAGTGAAATTTCAATTAACATCAATTAATTACACTTATTACTTAAGATTTTTATTCATCATGAAATCATTCCCCTCAGATTAGTGACAGACTGACAATGGTTGGTTGTAATGGGTAATGTCATAAACGGGAGAGAGTGAGCAGTGGCAACTTCCCCACCAAGTTACATGATGGGCAAAATAGTGACTAGTGGAAAGTAAATTAAGCCAGGCAGGGACAAAACACTTGTTGCATCTTTACTTTCTTTCACATCCTCTACATTTTCCATTGGCCGCTCGAAATCCTTAGGCAGGCTGCAAGTAGCCCTTGGGCAGTATGTCATGCAGCCTAATACAGAATTTATACTGGTTTTTAGAATGAGGGACCAGAGGTTCAGAAAAATTAAGTAATTTGATCATGGTCATATAGTTAGCAAAATGGGAAGGTAGTACTTAAAATCAGGTTTTCTGACTTCAAGGCCATGGTTGTTTCTGTTGTTTTAGAGAAAGAAACAGAAGAACAAGTTGGTACATTTCTCATACTTATCTTTAATGATTACAAAAATCTTGATAAACTTAATTCTTATTTACCCCCCAGACTTGATCAGAAAGTTTTTTTAAAAACTATTTTCTCTATTGATATAATTTCTTATCTTGAATCCTCCTGGAACAACTCTGGGACCTGAAGGCATGTTGTATAAAAAAAAAAAAAGGTTTTCCTCAACTACTAAAGACTTTTTAATGCCTCAGCTATAGGTAGATCATTCACTTTGCTTCACTATTACAATTATTAAACAGAAACATTTATTTTTACCTAATTTCCTGGAATAAGAAGTTCTTTCCTTTTGGCCACCTCAGTACTCACCTCAACATGGCAGAAACAAAATGATAATGTACTATTGTACAGCACATCATCTCATTTCAGCATGAAAATCATGAATATCTTTACCAGGTAAAAGTTTTCTCAAAGCATTTGCCTTCTGGGGAAAAGGAATGACATTTGCCCTATCTCCCTTGACTTTTTCCCATTCTTAGATGGATGGTGTATGAAAATCCTGGAGATGAAAGGGACTTCAGATGTCATCTAATGAAATCCATTTCTAAAGCATAAAGTGGTTATCCAGGCTCAACCTGAAGACCTTTGATGATAAAGGAACATACTACTTACTCCATTCTCAGGTTCTTCTAATAGTCGGAAGGAAAGTTCTTCCTTATAATATTGAGCTGAAATCTGCCTCTGTAATGTCTTCATGTGCTTACTGGTTATAACCACTAGGGCCAACTAGAACAAATGGAACTCCTCTTTCTTAGGGCATTCCACCCAATATCTAAAGATAAAGGGAGGCAGGGTACTGTGGAAAGACCACCCACCAATTCTGAAGACAATGGACTGAGGTTGAGATCCCATCTTGGATGCCTAGTGTCTGTGTGAACATGGCCAAGTCATTTAACCTCTCCCGGCACCATCTGTCTAGTATACTAGAAGACATTTAAGGTTCTTTCTAGTTCTAATCTGTGAGCTGATGAGCTATCTTCTGCCTTGTCTAGGCTAAACATCCCCTGAATCACAGATTTAGAGTTAATAGGGACGTTAGAGGTTATCTAATCCAACATTCTAATTTTACAGAAGAGACATGGCCTAGGCCTGAGGCCTAGGCCTAAATACCTTAGGGTGGTATCCCTGGTATTTTAGGTCTGAAATTGGAATGAAATGAAACATTCCCAATCTAGTCTGTGATCAATAAACCAGAGGGAGAAGCTCCAGCCCCTAGGGTCCTTGATGTTTTGTATTCAGGTGATCAGGGAGCTACTTCAGCCTGGAGCTTTAGTCCCCTGAGCTAATTAAAATTCATTCATTCATTCATTCATTCATTCATTCATTCATTTTGCTTTTTGGAGGAGGGCAATTGGGGTTCAGTGACTTGCCCAAGGTCACATGGCTAGTTTTGTGTTAAGTGTCTGAGACCGGATTTGAATTCAGGTTCTTCTGACTCCTGCTCTATTCACTGTGCCACCTAGCTGCCTCCCAATTAAAATTTAAAGACTGCCTTGATACCTTTTAAGGAAAAATTTGCCTTATTTGTAATAGGGGGAGGCAGCTGAAGATATTGTTCTCAGCACAGAGACCCAGAGAAGTTAAGTGACTTGTCCCCTCACCTCTGCCTTTTAGTTCTGGATTCCTTCAAGACTCAGCTCAAATTCTACTTTCTGCAGAAAGCCTTTCCTGCTCCCTCTTAATTCTAATCCCTTCCCTTTGAGATAATTTTCTCTCTCTCTCTCTCTCTCTCTCTCTCTCTCTCTCTCTCTCTCTCTCTCTCTCTCCTCTTTTTCCTCTCTTTTTCCCTCTCTCTCCATATATACTCACATGTGTATTTGTTTACAATGTGGACACCAAAGGTAGATGTGTTAATCTGAAAAGGCCTTGGCAAACCCTCACACTTAGAGGTGCTATTTCTCCCTGAATACCATATACACATCCCTAAATTCTTAATAAATGCTTATTAAATGAACTGTCCAAAGCCATACATTTCTTTCAGATCAGCCTCCAAAGTCATGGTTTGTGATCCTCCCACCATCATGGTCATTTTGTCAATTACCTTTCTGAAATGTAACACCCAGAACCAAACCCAATACTTCAGATGTGACTGGACAAGACCTGGGCAATGGGAACATCTCTCATTTAATTTTCATTCACTTTAACTCAGCAAAACATTAATCCAGCTTCTTCTGTGTGTAAGTCAGTCACTGTGCTAGGTGCTGAGGACATATATGTCCCCTGTGCCCCAGGCAACTCCAGTTTTAGTGCATGTGGACTCATCTTGGGGCTAGGTCTGCCACCCAAAGAGTGGGAGTTAGGCTCAGTTTTTGCTCTTACTGGCACATTGACTCCACTGATGAATAAACCCCGGGAAAATCTCTAAAGCAAAGCTAGATATTTTTCATGTCTAGTATCTTCAAGTCTAGCATCTGCCCTAAAAGTGGATAACAAGATCTAATAGCCAGCTGGGGGTTGTGAATAGAGTGCTAGGCTTGGTATGAGGAAGACCTGAGTTTAAATCCAACCTCAGAAGATGATGAGCTGTGTGACCTGGGCAAATGACTTAATGGCTGTTTGCCTCAGTTTTCTCAATGGTGAGGATTAACAAAAGCACTTACCTCCCAGGGTTGTTGTATGGATCAATTGAGATGATAGTTGTAAAGCACTTAGCACAGTGTCTGGCACATAATAAATGCTTATTTCCTTCCTTCTATGTGGTTCATATCATAGATACTATGTATAAAACACCTGTTTATTTTCTCCATCAGAGAAAATACTTAAGATTGAAAAGATTCACAAACAAAAACACCCATAACATCACATGCATTATATTTTCCTGAAAGGTAAAGATAACTTTGTGGGATTTTTGAAATCAACCTTCATCCTTTAGGATTCCACTGCCTAAGTAGCTCACAGGACCCAGTTCTCCTGACCTTATGGGCTTAGCTTTGACTTTTGTCCTTTGAGGGACTTTGGTTCTGGATTTTCACAGACTGGATGCATTGAGAATGAGTCCTGACCCCAAAAGTAGGAGAGGGGGTAGGTTTCCCTCTGTATCGGGCTCATTGCCCCTATCCCAAGGAAGCTCTGGAGGGCATCTCTAAAACACAGCTTAGGTGTGAGTTCCCCCCATGTAATGGAAATGCAAATTTAAACATCTTCCCTGCCCCTAGGCCCTTTGGTGGGCTTAAGAGACTCTGAGAACCTTCCTTGATTTGAAAATATACTCTGCCTCCTAATAGGCTGAATGTGGTCACATGGAGCCTGTGGCAGGAGGCTTGGTTTTCAGAAATGCCCACACCTAGATGCTGTGTGATTGGGCAGTGGGTCAAGAGGGTGGTTACATTCTCTGACCCAGGAGAAGGCTATATAATCCCTGATGTGAGGCTTTGCTTAGGGGCTCACTTTGAGGAGTGTTGTGTGATTTGACCAGATGAGACTCTGGGCAGCTGTTGAGAGTCCCCTGGCTTTGAAAACCCAAATGTTGATGCTTCCCTCCCTGGTAACTGTGATTTGATATTGATTTAATGGTCAGGCAGTTTGGAAGCCTGTCTGCTTGATCTGTTTGTTTCTTTGTCTTTTAAGTTCTGTCTGTATACTTTGAAGTTCGGGGTGCTGACCTTTTCCCCCTGAACTAGGTAAATGATATGTTTGATTGATTAAAGCAAGATCGTTAACCCATTTTTGAATTGCTTTCCTTCAGCAAAGCAGATCTAAGAACCTGTGTTGGCAGCCACCCTGGGGATGTTGGGGTGCTTGCTGCTCTACCCCAAAGAGGTTAAAAAGGTCGGTTCTAGAAAAGGTACTTCTATGTACAATATGAAAATTATATACAAGGAAACAATTTATTTCCTCTACCACTGAAAATGCTAAAAACACAATAGACTGATAATTAACAAATACAGAAATCTATTTTTAAAATGTCTGTCGCACACTTTATCTCTCCTGAAGCTAAAAACCTTTGAGACTGCCAAAATAGATATTTCACGTTTACCTCCAGTAACCATTGTTTGAGCAAGTCCCAAGGTCCAGATCTCTTGGCCAGCCAGGGCAGAGCATGGACTTTCTAAGTCCTTTGAGCTACTGCATCATTCAGTGGTGAGTTCCTTGCATTCAGATGTTTTTTTGCCTTTCTCTATAACTCCAGCCCTCAGCACAGTCCCTGACAAACAATAGGCACTTAATAAGTGCTGTGGATAGGGAGTAGCATCCTCCTGATGGTGGTGGTACTCCTCCAAGAACCAGTGCTATTGGAAGAGGCACCTCCACTGGGCACAAAACAGGGTGAAAGCAAGCTGAGAACGAGGGAGAGAGAGTAAACTATTGGGACACCAAGCTGCTCTACTCTATTGGTAGAGCCTTAATGTTTCTGTATCCAATGGTTTCAGGCAGCCAAGATGGCTTACAACTTGTCACCAGCTACAGAGCTTAGAGTAACAAAACTTACACCAGAACCTGTTTACTAAAAGGGCTGGGAATCTCTTCCAGAGGCAGCGACTAAAAAAAAAAGCCAATTCTTAAATAGAACACTTAGCAAGGTTTCAAAGTGGTTTTGTGACAAGTACATTCATAAAAACCAACAACCAATAAACCCCACTTCCTGGCCCCCAGCTGACTCCATTTGCTCTTGCTGTCTGTCACAGTTCGGCTCTCTCTCACTTTCTCTGCTCCCTACAGTCCAGGCCTCTCTCCCTCCTGGGCTCGTCAGCTGATGGGCAGCAAACATAGCTGGTGGCATGCCAAAGGACTGTTCAAGGGCTGTCCAGAGCCCTGAACAAAGAAGGGCAGTGGGAAATGGATTTCAACAATTGACACCCTACAAGCACCCACTGCAGAAATGGCTTTTAGGCAATAACTACCCAGGCAGCTGTTGGCAGAGTTTGAAAAGCTATGAGCCAAGGCTCTGACCCTTGTCTTTCCCAGCATGTTGGGGCTAGAGGGAAGGGGTGCTGCTCATTTCTCTAGCTTTAGGATGTGTGCGTGCCTGTGGGCTTGTTTGAATGCATAGGGCAGGAGGTTTGGAAAGGTAGGGTAGAGAATGATTGTAAAGCATTTTGTTTTGTAAACTGTAAAGTGCTACAAATGAGTATTTTATATAAATGTGGCAGTCCTTCATATGCTGTAAAGCCCCATATAAATGAGAAAATATTGTAAACTGTAAAGTGATACATAAATGTCAGTGTTATATATAAATGGGTAAGTCCTTCATGAATTGAAAAGAGCTATATTAAAGTGAGTCCTTTAAATAAATGTGAAGGCTCTTACAAACTGTAAAGTGCTATATAAATGTAAGTGATTTATATAAATGTGGAAATAAAGCTATAAAACACAATATAAAAGTCAGCTGTTATTATCACCTGCCAATTGCTGACTTGGAAAAATGAGCCAGCCGTGTGCTACAGTCAATTTTTGCGGACAGGATGCTCATAGGCTTCAGGAAGGGGCAGTGATAATGGCAAAGAAAGTCATACATACTCATTTTGTCCTATGTGGCACCCTTTGCTACATCCTTCCCCACCCTTGACCCATATTGAGTTGGCAATCTAGTCAAGTACCTGGGAGCTTGGGGTGAACTTGCTTTTGGACATGGATAATGGAAGAACCCTTCTTCCTTCCTCTCCCCAGGCCATCATGATCCATTTCAGAGCATTTACTTATATCCTCTGACTGCTTCCTGTTGGCCATGATGAATAAGGGGTTCATACTGTGTGGTTAGGAAGACTTCAAATTGACTGCGGAGCCAAAACTCCTTGGAAAGTCCAAAAAGACAGTCCTCAAATCTTGGGCCTCTTCTTCTTGTTGTCTTTGAAGTATCAGGATGACTCCCTGAGCTCTGGAAAGGCAAGAGGCTTGGGATCCCCCTTCTCCTACTGATCACAAGTCATAAATTCAGTCTCCTAGGCACTTAAGCCTATGTCTGGAATGGAGCCCCTCCGTTTGAGTCTTCTTTCCTTTAGTACAAGACTTTGTGAAATCTCCAAAGGCAGCTGGCATCTCCTTCTTTTGAGGCGCCCAAGCGATTGGGTAGTGGCCAACAGAGCAATTTCAGTGGCAACAGCAGAAAAGCCAGACCAGCAAAAAGAAGAGTCACCTATAGAAAGAGAGACCACTAGGGGAAAAAAGAGCTCACTTGACATTGATCAAACTGTGCTCAGAGGAGGTGAAATATAAAATGATTAAATCGCAGAAACTTCACAAATCTCCCAAGTGAGGCATGACTATTAATACCTTCTCAACTGATTGTAGTCATCCTATGGCTCTTCATTGCCTAATATACCCTTTCCTGTGTGGGATTATAACAACGTGTTCTATACCTGGTTCATATTTGTACTCTGGATATCTTTTCTTACTTCCTCCTCTAATTCGTCTTACTGTAGAGGACCCCTTAGTCTAGAGAAAAAATAGAATTATTCCTCAAGAGTATGAAGTGAGGATTAACTTGAAGCAGCTGGGGAAGATTGTTCTTTTAAGAAGACAGGCAACCCCAGAGCAGTGAACCAAGCAAGGGCCATCCTTAAGGCCAGGTAAAGGGCAGTTATTGGCAAAGGTTGCAAGCCTTTGTGGCTTTAACATATTGGTGCTTGGTTAGACACTGTGCCATATATATGTGTATTTTAAAGGTCATGGGCTATTGGCATTGTTAAGTCAGTCATGAAATATTCAGGGAAAACCTGGTTCAATTCCCAGCCAGTGTGAGAGTTATTGAGTCAGCACAGTCTAGGAGAAAGGTACACCTACTAATCACTTTTGTGAGAAGACACTCTTTGGGTCTCAGTTTCTTCATCTATAAGAGGAGGGGGCTGTGTTAAAGAGATCAGCATTCCGAGGCAGCTAAGTGGCATGGTTAAGAGAACACTGCCCATATTGTTCCACAAGACATGAGAAGAGTTCTCTGAACTTTAAAACTCTATGGCCACTCAAAGACAGAAAGACCCAAACACAACAAAATACTCTTGACCACACCTTTTGTAATCGCAAAGAACATAGAAACAATGCAGATTCTTATTGACTGATGAAAAGCTAAGCAAATTGTGGTGTATAAGTATAAGGGAATATCGCTGTCCTATAAGTAATGTTGTATATGATGAATGCAGAGTAGGATGGGAAGAATTATATGAATTGATATAGAGGAAAGTAAGTAGAACCACAAAACAATGCATATAATGACTACAACAATGTAAAGGAAAGAACAAGAATGAAATCTGAAAGCAAACCTGGTATAATTATAATGACCAAGCTTAGCTAATAAGAGAAGGGTATCTACTCAGAAGAGGTTAAGGAACTATGGGTGTGGACCATCACATATACTGTCAGACTGTATTAATGTCTTGGCTGGTTTTTGTTAAACTGCTTTCCTCTTTCCCTGATCCCCCATTTCTTTTTTATTGTTTGCAAAAAGGAGAAATGAAGGTGCTGTAAAAATAAAAGATATTCATGTATGTGTGTATACATATATAATCTCTATTTTCATTCTCTCTCTCTCTCTCTCTCTCTCTCTCTCTCTCTCTCTCTCTCTCTCTCTCTCCTCCCCTTATTACAGACTACTGTTTTCAAGATCTTTCTGACAATGAACAGTAGGATGCTTGGTAGGCTAAATTCCATTCAATAAATAGACAGTTTTGTTCAAAGGAGAGAAGGAGAGAAATTTAATGAGACTAGCAAGCATGCAGACTACAAGGGAACTTTCTTACTGAGCATCAAACATTAAACCCATCCAAATGACTTCTCTGAATTGTGAATATAATTCTGAGTAGTAACCCTAAAGACACAGGGTATACCAGCATCTTTGAAAGCAGGATGCTCATACCTTATATCTTCTAACTTATATCTTACCTGTACATGAGACCATATTAATTTGTGCAGCAGCATGAGATATTGGAAATAGCATGGAATCTAGAATCAGAAGCCTAGGGTTCAAATCTTACCTCTGATGATTACTGTCCATGTGACATTGGCAATTTCACTCCATGAAGTTTAGTGTTCTCATCTGCAAAATAAGGAGGTTGAATGGATGCTCTGAATCTGTGATTCCTTGATTTTCCAACTTCTAGAATAGTGGGAGAGATTGAAGAATGGACACAGAGAGACTGCTAGTTGTTTCTCTGCTCACCAGGGAAAGAGGGCAGCACTTCTACCTGGGGCTGAACTGCCTGGGAAAACCTCTCATGTAAGGGTACGTTTGTATGATGGGCCACTTTGACAATCTGATGAAACTTAATGAGGCTTTTCTTAGAATAATGTTTTAAATGCATAGGATCACAAAGGAAATTAATTCTATTGGAATAAATATTGGAATAAAGATGTACTCTTTTCCCCCTCCCCAAGTTCATTGGCTCCTTGAGGGACTGTGGATTCCAGGTTAAGATTCCCCGTTTTAAGGGAACAGAAGAGAGGAAGAAAGAAAAGAACAAAAGAATACAACCTTCCTCTGACTATCAAGTAGGGAGAGGTTGCTCAGGAGACCTGTATGGTTAAGGCCTACCTCCCATTTTTGGTCAGCTCCTTGAGGGCAGAAATTGACTATACATATACATATATATATATATATATATATATATATATACACACACACACACACATACATATTATCATGTATATATACATACATATATATACACATATACATACAGGTATATATACATAGACAAATTATATATATGTATATATAAATATATATAGCACTTAGGACAGTGCCTAGCACATAGTAGGCTTTTAATAGATGCTTAACAATTGATTGACTGGTAAGATTATATGTTCCTTTTTGCTGAGATGGCTCCCCATTTACCTTGAAGGTTGAAGGCAATATATCTTCTGCATCCCAAGGTCTGGAGTCCAGTGGTTGAACTCTATCTTTGCCCTATGTTTTCAACTTAGTTAAAGCCTCCATATTCTGTTCATTCTCTACCCTTTTCTCTTTCATGTGTCCCCCCCCACCCCATACCTTGTTTATTCCCACTTCCATGATTGTTCAGGACATTTTTCTGCCAGGAAAGCTTCCTCCCCTACCTGCTCCTTCCTAAGGGTCTTTGCAAATTTCATCTTCTGTGATCCACATCTGGTTCAATCATTCTAATGAGGATTACTCAAACTATTCTGTTCCACATTGATATCTTCCTTCCTCTGAACTCCTAGGGGTCCTTAAATGTCTATACTACAATTTGGATCTATCTCAAAGAGACACAATCTTGCTTTGTTCTAACATTGTTTTATGTGTGTATGTTTTTTTCTTCCCAATAAGACAGTCAACTTGTAAGAGGCAGGGATCATGTTTCCTACTTTTGCAGTATAGTGCCAGGCAGTGGTATGCTGGAGGCTCTAGAGAACAGATTATTAAATTTTCAGTGTGAAGATTTACACCTTGGAAATTGGCAAACACTACAAATCAGGACTTGGAATTATTATTTTGTTGGTTGTCTAGACCAAAGAAAGTGATGGAGAAAATGTTAATAATTAATAATGTATTGTTAATAATGCAAATTAAACTTAAAAAGATGTCATGTATATATTTTTTTCCCTGGAGAGATGGTTGTTAAACATTTACCAGCACACTACCAATGTCAGGCATGTGGAAGGTGCTTGGTCAATGCAGAATAGAATTTAATTTGCCTAAACTGAAAGGAACTGAATTTAATTTAACTGCATGATATTGAAACGTGTTTACTGCAGGAATCCTGTCCAGTGAAAAAATCTGGGTAAATGAGAAAACAAGATTTTATAGAATCATATAATGACAGAACTGGGGGCTACCTTAGAGATTATCTTGTTTGACCCCCTCATTTTACAGGTGCACCTTTGGGCGGCAAAGAGTGTCTTGTCCGAGGCCACATAGCTAATTACTAGCATAGCCGAAACTCTAGCCTCATAGTACAAAGTTCTTTCTTTTTGTCTCACCATGCTGGATTTGACATGTGCAATTTCATTTAAATACAAATTTTTAGGAATTCAGAAAAGTGTCTCCTTTAAAAGTGGAAGGATATCAGGCTAGCAATTGAAATTTCTCCATCCAGGCTGACCTCTGGAGTTGTTAATTGCCCAAGAGGTTCATTGGCTGAATATTACCTTCACTCTGGGCCCACAGTGAGAACAGAATGACAATAGAAGTATGATGTGTGGAGGGGAAAGTTGATCTGGCTCTGATCTGGGTCCTAATTTTCCATACAAACCATATTCCAAAATGGTTCCTCTGCATAAATAATACAGCTATGGAGTTAAATAATGAATGACAAGAGAGGGCAGGGGAAATGGAAAGGCGCAGGCAAAGGAGTAAAGGTCTGATTTCAGATGAAATTGGAAATGACACTGTGAGCTGATGAGAAAGAGAAACAGGAGGGCTATGGGGCCAGGTGGGAGCTGGCATGAAAGAGATGCTGGCAAAATGTTTCAGTTGGCTAGTTATAGTCCTGGGAAAAACTGCACCCAGACCAACTGTAGAATCCATATAAGAATGGGCCACTGGATGACAAGAGATTGCGGAATATTCAGGTGGTGGGGGAAAGTGGAGGGTGGACTATCTCACCCTCCCAAATTGCATCATGGTAGATATAGTCTCTTAAGCCAAAGCAATGAACAGATGCAACTCAATATAATATGATCCATTGGGTGCCCAAGTTCTGACTTAGTTATACACAACTGATTCAGTCTTGGTATACCGACCAAGAGGCACCTGTACAAAGCAGTTATGGAACTGAGAATGGTGTTAATGGAGGTGAAGGGAAGCATAATGAAGGAAAAAGAACAGCTCAAAATTGAGGTGGGTTGCTTGGGTAAGGCAGTTTTACTTTCTATGAACATGCTTCCCAATCCGGACAATGATCAATCCAGTTCTGTTACATTTTATTCCATCCCATCTCCATCATTCCAATCCATACCATCCCCATTCTTCTTCCATACTATTCCAATCCATCCCATCCTAATATGCTCCATTTTAATGCATCTCATACCAATTATATCTTACCCCCCTTCATCATTAACCTATACAATTTCATACCCATTCTAAAGCATCCTAACCTATCCCATTCAAAGCACCCCATTTTATCCTTATTCCCATCTCATCCCATCCCATCCCATCCCATCCCATCCTATCCTATCCTATCCTATCCCATCCCATCCCATTCCATTCTATCTCATCCCTCTCCAAGACCCTGATACTCGATACCTCAATGACAATCAATATAATATCCAAGAATTTCATATGACTATACTTTCAAAACATTGGACACTAGATTATAGCAAGAGTTTCTTTCTTCCTTTTTTTTACATTTGAAACATTTAATTTTAAGACTTTGAATTTCAGATCCATTCCCCTTCTTCCTTGTCACCCACTCCCTCTGAGAAGATAAGCAATTCAGTATGTGTTGTACATGTATATCTATGCAAAACATTACCATAGTAGATATATTGTAAAAGACTGCTTATATTTCCCTCCCACCTGTCTCACCTCCCACCTGGTCCATTCCCTACTTAGATCCTGTCCCTCTTTGATAGTGGGTACTTCCAACCTCCTCTCCTCCCAGAATGCCCTCCCCTCCAACATCCCCCCTCTCATCCCCCTTTCCCCTACTCAGGAGAGTGAGTGAGGGTAAGATATTCCATTTAGTATGTATGTGATTCTCTCCTTGAGCCAACTTCAATGAGAATATGCTTTTGCCTTCCTGTTCTTCCCCTCCCCTGCAACTACTTCCCCTTGCCTCTTCTACATGACATAGTTTGCCCTACCCTGTCTCTCTCCATCTCCTCTTGCCATTTTCCTCTCTCACCTCTTGACTTCACCCCTTAAGAATGATCCCTTCCTTGGGGCGGCTAGGTGGCGCAGCGAGCAGAGAGGCAGCCCCGGAGCCAGAAGGACCCGAGCTCAGATCCGGCCCCAGACACCCAAGACACAAACAAAAAACCAGCCACGTGAACCTGGGCAAGTCACCCAACCCCAACTGCCCTCCAAAAAAAAAATAATAATAATCATCCCTTCCCATCAAATTCAACCTGTGCCCTCTATCCATGTATACCTGTGAACATATGCCATGTACCCTTCTTCAATTATTTTCATAATGAGAAAGGTTTCATCAAACACAGTTATTGTTTTCCATGTAGGACTGTAAATAGTCCAACTTTGATAAGTTCCTTTTGATTTCTTTTCCTTGATTACCTTCTCAAGCATCTCTTGCTTCTTGTGTCTGAATGTCAAATTTTCTATTCAACTCTGGTTTTTTCCTCAAGAATGCTTGAAAGTCCTCTATTCCACTGAATGACCATATTTTCTCCTGAAACAAGATACTCAGTTTTGCTGGGTAGGTGACCCTTGGGTTCATTCCCAGCTCTTTTGCCTTCTGAAATATCATATTCCATGCCCTTCTATCCCTCAATGTAGAAGCTGCCAGGTCCTGTGCTATTCTGATTGTGTTTCCACAATATTGAAATTGTTTCTTCCTGGCTGCTTGGGGTATTTTCTCCTTGATCTGGGGATTCTGGAACCTGGCTATAATATTTCTTGGAGTTTTCTTTTTGGGATCTTTTTCAGGAGGTGATCGGTGGATTCTTTCAACCTCTATTTTGCCCTCTGGATCTAAAACATCAGGGCAGTTTTCCTTGAGAATTTCTTGAAGGGTAATTTCTAGGTTCTTTCTTTGATCATGGCTTTCAGGTAGTCCAATAATTTTAAATTGTCTCTCCTGGATCTATTTTCCAGGTCAGTGGTTTTTCCCATGAGATACCTCACACTGCCTTCTAATCTTTCATTTGTTTGGATCTGCTTAACAGCATCTTGATTTCTCATAAAGTCATTAGCTTCCATTTGCTCCAGTCTAACTCTGAAGGAATGAATCTCCTCAGTGAGCTTTTGAGATTCTTTTTCCATCTGGCAAATTTGGCTTTTTAAGGCATTCTTCTTCTCATTGCCTTTCTGAGCCTCTTTTGCCATTTGAGTTACTCTATTTTTTAAGGTGTTATTTTCCTCAGTCAGGCTGTTGACTGTCATTTCATACTTTTCTTGCATCTTTTTCATTTCTCTTCCCAAATTTTCCCCCACTTCTCTTATCTGCTTTTTAAGGTCCTCTATGGCCTGTAGCCAGCTTGTATTTTCATTTGGGGCTTTTCGTGCAGGAGTTCTGACCTCACAGTCCTCCTCCATGCTTTGAGCCTCTTTGCTCCTAAAATAGGAGTCCAATGTTGAACTTTTCTGTTTATTTTGTTTTGTTTGCCTAGGCATATTGCCACTTAATTACTTGATTTTTGGGCTTGTTGCCACAGTAGGACTCTGCCACCAGACAGGGGAGCTTCAGTCCCAAACGTGGGGTCTTCACAACTTCCACCAGTTGGGTGGCCTCTGTAAAGCCTCCACCCACTCTGGCAAGTTGGATACCCACCCCAAACTTCCCCCCCAGACCACAATCCAGATTTAGGCAGTTTAAAGCAAAAGCGATTAACCCCCAGACTGATTGCTGGATCTTCCTACAGTTCGCAGACCAGGAGCTAGAGCCACTGCTGATGCTGCAAAATGGCTTCTGTGCAGCAGTTTCTTCAGCAGCTTTTTGCCCCCAGGGGAGGAAGCCACGTGTTCCCCAAATGCTGGTCCCAAAGTCCATAGGGCACTAACCTCTCACTTTGTCCTAGGCATATCTGTGCTGATAATTCTGGAATCGCCACAATTGCTGGTATTCTGGGGTTCCACCAGCCGGCTGAAGGCCTGGCCGCCCTGGGGCTAAAACCGCGGACCTGGGCTTGCTCTGCGGGCTGCCCTGTCGGTTCCCAGCGCGCTAGGCTGCCTGCTCTCAGAGCGCTGCGCTGGCTGCTCCCTGCAGGGCTGCTGGGCTGTCCTCAGCAGGAGGTTAGCTTCTCTGAGCCGTTCTGTGGGTACTGTGGCTCCAGAAGTTGTTAGGAGCTCCCTTTCACATTGTTTGAAATTTGTGTCTATTCTTAAAGCACCATATAAAGGCTTTTTCTTATTATTATAATACCTTAAAGTGCTATAGAAATGTAAATCTTAAAAATAACAAGAACAATGTTAATGATGGGATTCAGTTGTATTATAGGGGCAGCATCCATGAATCAGCTAATTTTCCTTAAAAAGCTTTGAAACTGTTGGGGCAGCTAGGTGGCACAGTGAGTAGAGCAACAGCCCTGGTGTCAGGAGGACTTGAGTTCAAATGTGGCCTCAGACACTTAGTAACTGTGTGACCTTAGGCAAGTCATTTAACCCCAATTGTCCTGCCTTTCCCCCCCAAAAAGTTTTGAAACTGTCTTGAGATTTAATTGATCTAGGGCACTAAAGTATAAACCTTTGAAGTAGATTCTTGCCAGCTCAAGTTTGAAAACTAGCCCATGGGAACTCAGGAGATCCTTGTTTAGGCTTGACATTTAGCACACTGCCATGGCAAATACAGAGACAGAGAAAATGCCCAATCTGGCCACTGGACCCAGATGGCTCTGGAGGAGAAAATGAGTCTGGTGACCTTTCACAGATCTCCCTCATTCAAATCAAAGTCAACTGCAAATCATGTCATCACTTCCCTGATACCATGGTCTTCTTTGAAAATGAAGGACAAACACAACCTGTGATTAGTCTGAGCTGTCTGAAGCCAGTTGGGTAACTCAACTCATCCTCTCCTTCTCCCTCTCCCTCTCCTCTCCAAAGGAAGGTAAATTTTGATGGCTGAAAGCTGCTCAGTTAGTTTGGGGTTTACTGACTAGATTTCTTCTCTCTCTTTCTCCTTCCTTCTTTCCTTCCTTCCTTCCTTCCTTCCTTCCTTCCTTCCTTCCTTCCTTCCTTTCTTTCTTGCTTGCTTGCTTTTTGGAGGGCAATTGGGGTTAAGTAACTTGCCCAAGGTCACACGCTAGGTTTTTGTTTGTGTGTGTGTTAAGTGTCTGAGGCCAGATCCGAACTCAGGTCCTTCTGACTCCAGGGCTGATGCTCTACTCACTATGCCACCTAGCTGCCTTTCTTTCTTTCTTTCTTTCTTTCTTTCTTTCTTTCTTTCTTTCTTTCTTTCTTTCTTTCTTTCTTTCTTTCTTTCTTTCTTTCTTTCTTTCTTTCTTTCTTTCTTTCTTTCTTTCTCTCTCTCTCTCTTTCTTCCCTCAAAGACCAAACCTTAAACCCTTTTCACTCTGGAGCTCATATATTGGACAACAATAGGTCCTTGCCCAAGCACCACTTAATGGCTATATTTTGGGTCCTCCTGGCTCAGAGTGAATGCAAACTGGTTCTCTTCTGGCCAGCAACCTGAGGGTCTTCCCCTCCAAGTGTGATTTTTTTTTTTAAATTGAAGGGGCCGTCCCTTGACTCACTTCTTAAAGAAGTCTATTTACTGAATGAGTGCTACCTCACTCAAAGTGAGAACCTGAAAAGATGTTAGCCTAAAAGGGTCAGGGTCTCTCATTGTATCCTGGGTCATCTCCAGTCCTACTGATAAATATCTGGTCATTGGACCCAGATTGCTCAGGAGGAGAAAATGAGGTTGGTGACCTTGCACAGCCCTCCCTCACTTAAATCAAAGTCAACTGTAAGTCATGTCATGGTCCTCTTTGAAAACGAAGGACAAACACAAAGTGGATTCTTGTTGAATACCCTTTCCATGCTATGACTGAGTGTACTTACTTTTGCTAGCCATAAGATGGTCCATGAATGTCTCATTGAGTTCCAATCCTGAACCTGAACCAACCAACAGGCTTGAGGCAGGCCTAGCACACAGCATATGGAACAAGTTGGGAATATCAGATTGCAATGACTTCATTGAAGTGGAGAATAAGCTAATATGGAGGAAGATAAACCCCAGGTAATCAGAGGCTTGGAGAAAGAAGCCCTTAACACTGTGACCTATGTCGTTCTGACAGTGCTTTTGATGGTGACCTGGGGAAATTAGAAATATGCTTTCTGTGAGCATTCAGCTACTAGAGACAGATGTGAATGTATTCTGTGTTTTTAAGAATCATGCCCTGAAGATAAACATGCTGTAAAATCTTTATTGGACTGTATAACTTTTGTATGTGGGGGTAATAGTGGTTTTCAGGCCCACCAGCTGTGGTAGAATTGGATACTCCCTGAGGACTGGAATTTTTGAATCATCTATGTGTCATTTCAGAATGGACTGTTTGGTACTTTTTATATGGCACTTAGGAGATCTTTGGGAACTTTTCTACATGGGCTTTGTTAGAACTTTTTGGTGTAATACAGTGAGGAAGGCATTTGATTCTCTCTAGGGACCCAGAAATTTTTCTAGAATTGAGGACAGAAACAAATGTGCCAAATACATGTCAGTTGATTTTTTTGAGCAAAGATAACTCTGTCCGTTAAGGGGAGAGTTTCTGTTCTCACCCTGGAACTATAACTCTTTTGTTTCTGGGAATTCTAGTGAGGGATAAATGAGGGGCTCCTGGAGTGGGTCTTGGTAAGGGCCCTGGTAATGTATCCTCTCCTACTCTGAGGGAAATAGCTATTGCTTACAAGTGGCAAATAGAACACATATACTAGCCTGGACAAGTTTATGGAAGCCTCTCCCACTTTATGTTTCTGTCCCTGAATATTGGTGAATGGATAGTGATCTTGAGACATAAGTGCTCTGACCTCAAGACAGAGAGACAGTTGTAGTGTCCAAGAAAGCACCCAGGACAGGCATGGGAGGCATTAGTCAGCTTTTGGCACATGGTGGTAGCATTTAGCCCAGAATAGAGGGGCAGCAGTAGAAGCACCTGCCTTGGCAAGGAGGGCAATGCTTGACCCTGGCATGATATGGAGCTGTGTAGACTTCAGAAGCAGTAAGCAGCAGTGCAGTCCCTAGTGATGTAAGAATGGTCTTCAGTGTGGATCTATAGTAGAACAGGAACTGGCATGGGAAACAGTATTGGCAGGTTCAGCATAGACTTTGCTTACTATAGGAGTGGTATGCTGATGTGGCAAATATAAATTTATTTATGCCCAAATGAGTAGATGCAATGACCTTGCTTAATATTTTTTCTATGAAATGGATAGATAAACCTCTTTTTGCTAAGTGTTAGATGGACTGTCTTCTTTCTTTCCAATCCCAAATGTGAGCCACTGGACAGGTCTGAGTCAGGCTTGGCATGAAATAAGTTGTCAGCTACTGAGAAAGGTCCAGAAGACATGTGGTATGCATTCAAACTTGTGGCCTGAGAAAACCAGGGAGAGGGTGAAAGGACCATCCATAAAAGTGCAGTGAGAGCTGCCCCCCAACATTATTATGGAAGCATCATTGTGTGACTTGAAGGGAGACAGAATAGACATCTCTAGTGTCTTCACCCCTATGTTTCTCCCAGGAGGTTTTAATTCCTCCCTGGAGGGGAAGCAGGAAGTTGTCAGGTGGAGTCTTGGCTACTCTGTTCTATTCAGGGAGAAGTACTGCCCTAGAATTATATCTATTTTCTCTCTTCAGTGTTATATGTGCAAGGGATATAGTTTTCAGGTTCAAGCTGACTTCTGATGACTATTTTGCTAATTGGAGGGAATAGCACCCTAAGTTTTATATCCAAGTCTTGACACCTTTTCACCAAATACCACTTCCACAATGAACACATATAGCAAATATCACAGAGAACCATTTATCCAATTTAATAGAATAAGAGAAATCAGGGAAAGTCTTCACAGGAGAATATATACGTGACCCTATTGAGTGAAGGAGTTTTCCTTTTGGGAGAAAGCTCACTCAGGCCAACTGAGTGAGAGTCTTAGATCTCATCCAAGAGGAAACCCCCCAAAGTCTCTAGTAAGGCAAATTGAGGATAGAGACACAGAGACGACCAACTGCTCTCTTATTGACTTCTCCCTAGAGTCATTTCCTTCAGCCACCTGAAGTAGGGTTGGCATCTTCTATCTACTCTTGAAACTGGAAACCAAAAGTGCCTGAAGTAACTGTAGTGTCCAAAGAAACTTGAAAGCTCAAAGAACATTGAAGAGCTCTCCTCTCTCCCAATCTTGACAACTCCACCCTGATACCCAAATAGGTACTGGGCATTTATCTCTACCAATAAAGAGAGAGTCCCATATCAATGAACTTTGGGTTTAAGGTTACTAAGGAATCCTGATGCCACAAACACCAACCAGCTAATGTCCTGAGAATCATAGGCTCATAATTAGTGGGTAATAAATTGCTTTGTGTTAAGGCCAACCTTAAGTATGAGTATAATATGTACCTAACTATGTGCACATCTTTGAGGGGTATCAGGAAGGACTTTGTACTCTAAAATATCTCTTCCAACCAACCTATTCGGGATGTTGGAGGTAGCCTTGTAATGGGTAACATTTCAAACTATCAGTCATCTTAATCTTTAGTGATAATAAGTGTATCTGATCCCTTTCCTTGTTTTCATGGTGAGTATATGGCTTTCATAGGGCAAAGATGGATCTGGCTTCACTCCATTCATTCATTCATCAACTATTTATTAAGCACTTGCTGTATGTGAAGTTCAGGTACAGAGTATAAGCTTCTGAACAGGAGGTCAAAACTGAGTGTTAGCGATGGCTTAGCATCTGGACTCTGGAGGGGGGAGTGGTCATGAGGGGTACAACACTCAAACTTCTGCCTGGATTCCCTGTCTTAGATTCCAGGCTAGTTCTGAATTCTAGCAACAACAGAATCTCTTAACTCTTCTCTTGCTCACAATTTAGGAATATAGTTTGTATACTCCTGTTGAAACTAGCACCAATGGCATACCCATGATAGGTGCTCAGTAAATGTTGAATAAATGAGAAAGGGACTGGGGATGGAAAGGCAAACTTCTAAGAGCTTTGTCTGGTGAGATGAAGACTTGGTCAATAGTTAATAATAGCTCCATGAATAGTTAATAATAGCTCCATGGTGAAAGCCAGGGGTAACCTAGATATCTTCAACTGGTCTGTGCTTGTTAGTGTTTAGAATTGAATGGAGTTTTCTTGCCATGTGAGTCTATAAGTGTGAGGTGGGAGTGATGGAGAGGGCATGAATAAAATATGACACTGATGAGTTTTTGTTGGTGTTGTGACTGACAGGAGTCTGATCATAGGGGCTGTCAGTGCCAGGAAAGACATTGATCTCATTACTGAGAATGAGTGAAGAGACAGTCATTGCCTCCCAGGCCTTTGCCCGATGTGACAGCCGTGAGTCATCAACTTGGTTTTCTGATGTGGGCATCAAACATGCTTTCCTGAAGGCAAAGGACAAATTATCCAATGATTCATCACGGAAGAGAACATGTGCATTCAGGCAGGTTTGGATACAGGTTTTTTTAGATTTATGTGACATTCTCCTCCCTCCCCCAAATGGTTCTACAACACAAAAAGATTAGGGGGGGAAGATGTTCCCTTCTCCCTCATTCCACTTACATCACTGCTTGACTAAGCCATCCAATTGTCATCACCACAGGAAGTAATGGTTTTAATTGGTTGTTATTGGTTTACTTGATATAGATGGACAGCTCAGACAGCCAATGACATAGGATTCAGGAAAAACTGGGGGTATTGATCTCTCTTCTGCCTTCTATTGATTTAACATAAGAAGACCTGAGATTCAGTGACTACTGCTGCTGCTCAAGAGAAACATCCAAAAAAACAGTGGGACACCATCACAAACCAGGGTTGCTGCTTGGGATCACCTTTGTGTCTGATCTATATGTAACTAAGGAGAAGGAAAGGGGCAAATGGACTTTTAAGCTGGGTCCCAAGTGTTCCCAAATGGGGCATTGTCTGCAAATATCCTAGAGCAACTGCTTATAGTCCAACATTCAGGGATGAAGATTTTGTAATTTTAATGCCTAATCATATTATGTTGTATGTTCTACACACACATACACATACACATATATGCATAATACACATACATACATATATTATATATGTATTTATTTAGATCCATGATGACTTAGCATAATGAGAATGAATGTTCACTGGATTTCTAATCAAGAAATCACTAATAAATAGTAAAGGAATATCTGTATTGAAATGAGTGGGCCAAATATAAAAGTACTACATGATTTTCAAGGAGAGCTTCCTTTGGCTTGGTTGTGGTGGTCAGGGAAGGGACTTCATGGAATAAGAAGCTGGGATTCTTGGACTGGGCTTTTAATACTAGGTAAGACTTAGAATTAAGGTGCAGCTTAAGACTTAGGTGTGGAGCAGCTAGGTGGCCCAATGGATGGAACACCATGCCTGGAGTCAGGAAGATCTAACTTCAAATCCATAGTCAGACACTTACTTGTGACCTAGGGCAAGTCACTTAACCCCCATTTGCTTCAATTTCTCTTCTATAAAATGGGGACACACCGGAGAAGGAAATGGAAAACCAATCTAGTATCTTTGCCAAGAAAACCTCATGTACAAAATCTATGGGGTCACATAGAGTTGGACACGATTGAACAGTGATAGTATCAACAACAAGGACTTGGAGAGGTGGTAAGTGGGGTGGGAAGGTTATTTCAGGAGAGAGTAATAGTGTGTGCAAATGTCTAGTGACCAGAAAGCCAAGTATGATGCTACATTGGCATTATATTCTGTCTGGTTACCTTCCAAAGGACCTGCTGGTCTTGATCTGAGATTTTAGCTTCATTGTAAATCAGTATATTGTTGGATTGCTAAGGAGCACCATTTGGAAATGACTTCCAGCATTGAGTTGCTGACAGAAACTTTTGGCTGGGAACAGATCTTTCCTAGAGCATGCTAATTCAGTGTTGATTCTCTTTAGAAAAACTGGCCTCCCATAGTATATGTGTTCGCAATTCAGGAATACTATTGCTATCACTGAGCTATCATTCTAGTATTTAGAATTACTATTTCATAATGTTCAGGAATATTGAAATTTTTTGTAGACAGAATTCTTGTACCACTATCCCAGTTAGGATCAGAAAGCAATGGTGGCCATAGGAATCTTAGTAGTGGCAAACATTTCCCACACATTGAAAGGGCTGCCCATGCCCTGTTGCCATTCTTCAATTCTGTTCCTGACCTCTGAGACATATCTAAAGGTAGCATGGCATAGTTAAAGAACACTGGATTTGCAGTTGCCACACCTGGATTTGAACTGTACTTCTGTGTGACTTTGGGCAAATCATTTGATCTCTCTAGACCTTTATTTCTTCATCTGCAAAGTAAGTGGCTTGGCCCAAATGATCTCTAAAGTTTCCTCAAACTGTAAATTCAAGGATATTTGGATTTTACCCTTATGCCACACTTGATTTCCTGGATCCTAAACTTTTCACTTGCTTCTAACAGCTGAGAACTATGAACACTCTGGCTTCTGCCAGCCTCAACCTCAGCCGGTCAGTAAAATGGCATTTATTAAACACTTTACAATGTGCTTGGTTCTGTGTGAAGTGTTAGGGATACAAAGGCAAAAAGACAGTTCCTGCCCTCAGGGAACTCTCAAGTCTAATTGGGGAGACAACATGTAAAAACTATGTACAAAATACATGCAGGATAAACTGAGAGTAATCTCAGAAGACAGAGGGTATTTAGGGAAGAGCAGCACCTCTGCTATGAGGACTGTTGAATCCTTTTCAGGGTTGCTTTCCACCTTTGGTGTTCACCTGATTCACCCAGCTCTCACCTGTGGCTCCCAGAACCTGTAGTGTGTATGTTGGCCACACCTCAGCAAACCATTTGGGCAGATGGGCATGGGACCAAGGGTGTAATAAAGAGCCTTCGGGTCATTTAATGGAAGGAGAGAGAGTAATAATTATGACTGTGTTTTAGGAAGTACACAATAATAGCTAAGTGGAAGATAGACAGGACTGGGGAGAAACTTGAGGTTTCCCCATGCAAATGTAATAGTCAGGAATGAGAACAGGTGATGGCAACATCAGAGGACAGAAGGGGGCATATTCAAGAGATGTCACCAACATAGAAATGCTAAGACTTAACAACAGATTGGACATTGGGATAGAGATGAGAGAGTGCAAGGAGTGGAGGACGACTCTTACATTGTCACCGGGGGCGGGGGGGGGGGCGGGCATTAGCACAAACTGATGATTCTTGGTCTTCTATTTTTAGCTTGAAGTAGTACGTTATGTATATCTGCAGCAAGCTGGGAATCATCAGTCTTTTCTGATGCTGCAGCCATTGATTAGTCTCAGCTTCTGGTTCTTGCAAATAACTAGAAAAAGAAAAGAAATCTATTTCTTTATATGAAAAAAGATAGTAGATTACAACCCCCACACTGTGTTGTCATGTTCAGAATCTCAGAATCTCAAAGTTGGAGGAGACCTTAGAGCCCATCATGTCTAACCAATACCTGACCCAAGGCCCATTTTATAATATCTGTGCCCAAGTGGTCATTTAGCACTTACTTGAAGGCTTCTAGTAAGGGGAAGCTGTTATCTATGGAGGCAGCCCACTCAGCTAGGTGATGGCTCCAATTAACAGGTTTATGTTAAGTTCAAGTTTTCTATCCATGGTTTCTAGTTTAACTTCTGGGGCTGTGCAGAACTAAGTTAAATCCCTCTTCCATGTGTCAGGCCTTTAAATGCTTGAAGAGAGCTAAAACGACTCAGCCACATCTTCTACTCTCTTTTAGAAGATCCTAGGAGGAGGCTCAGAATCAGCCAAGAATGAATGAGTGATGAAGTAGTCAACAAGTCTTGTGGAGATGGTGTGGGCGTAATACCTGACCCCCAACCCTCCCACACTATTCCAGAGATGAAACCAATTACAAGTCCAAAGATCAAAATGGAAAGTCATGATATTTGATACAGGAAAACATGGTCATAGATAGATTTAAGGGAGTGATTGGAGGTAGCACCCTCGAATATCCAGGGCAAGAGAATATCCTAGAGAGGGAAGACAATGAGACTTTAATATAACATTTATGTGTAAAGTACTATGATAGACCTCTGGGAGGCAAAGACAAAATTAAGAGTTTGTGCCCTCAAGGAGCTTACATTTTTCAGAGGCTGCTACAGTTATGTGGTTATGCTTATGCATGATACAAAGAAAATGTGTTATGAAAAAATTCAAGGCAGGTATGTGGTAGAGGAGATAGACTGTGCAACCTGGAGTCAGAAGGCCCGAGTTTGAATATTAATCTCTGTTTGCCTCAGTTTCCTCATTTGTAAAATGGGGATTGTCATAGTATCTACCTCACAGGGTTGTTGTGAGGATAAAATGAGATAACATACATAAAATACTTCACAAACCTTAAGTTGTTATATAAATGCTCGCTATTATTAAAACTGAGCAACCCTAATAACCTCTCAGGAAAAACTTCTTGGGGAAGTGGAACTGGAACTGAACCTTCAAATAGTGACGATTTGTTTCATGCAAAGAATCAGCTTAGGCCATGTTATTTTATACTATCAGTGTGATCAGGGTGGCTAGGAGGCACAGTGAATAGAGCACCAGCCCAGGAGTCAGGAGGACCTGAGTTCAAATCCGGCCTCAGACACTTGACACTAGCTGTGTGATCCTGGGCAAGTCACTTAACCCCAATTGCCCTCCAAAAAAAATCAAAAGGGCAAAAAAAATATCAGTGTGATCAGCATTCTTTCCCCCTCTGTAACAAATCAGAAGACAATGCAGTGATTGGGAGTTCCCCCCCCTTCCCCTCCTCCATTAAGGGGGGAATGTAGAAGTGAGCTGGAACCTTCCACAGCAGTGGCTCATTATAGCAAAACTGGGTGGGACTGTTCCCCTGATTTAGCAAGCCCACCAATCTTCCCAGTTCACGGATAAGAAAGAATTATGGTAAGCCTTCTGCATAGCTCATACCCATCCTCTGACTTGCCCTGTTGCCTGTCTTGCTGAACCTTGCTTTGGTTCTGGACTGTCCAACTTGGAATACCTGGCTTCCTCATTTTGGGCTCCCTTTGGATGGTCTTTGTCCTTGGTCCTTCTCAACCTCTTCATTGAATCCTGCTTTTGATTAAATCCAAGTCACACACAGCCACACCCTTCGCTTCTGGGGCTCTGGACTGCATGTTAACCCACTACTGGTCGTCCCATCAGACCATGGCTCCCACCCCTGGCCCTTCCCTTGGGTGGGGACCAGTGAGAATAGAACAAGCACGTAACCAAAGGCAAGTTAACCCCCCCTTTTTTTGTTACAACATAACAACACAAAGATTTTAAGCATTCCCATTCAAGATCAAACGCAGGGAGAATAGTTTGATCGATACCAGTCGATACAAGTCGGCTTAACTCTTCCCCTTGTCTTCTGGCTTGGAAAGAGCCCTCCTTTTCACAGAAATACTCTTTCAGCTGTAACATTTGAAGAACAGTATCGAGGTTACTTCCCCAGGACAAAAGAAATATATTCACCGAGTTTCTGTTTCTATTACAAAGGGGAAATGTAAGGGGGAGGAGGATGGCGGTGGAATCTGTTTGAAGCTTCCAACTTTAAATGAGAATTTAGCTTGTACTATTTCAATTAAGGCTCCTAGATCTATTGACTTAGTGATGCAGGGTTCAAGTTGGCTGTTCCATACGTTTCTCCTCATCCCTTATCCCTACCCTCATGCTTTTCTTGCAGCAGAAAGCTGATTTTCATTCACAGGATATAACAGCAGGAGCTTGCCGTTGATTGAACTAGCGCTATCCTGCGTGGAGGAGAACATTTTACCTCAAGGGAGACTTTTGTTCTGGGAAAGGGTCAGCTTACATTTTGTAGCAGTCCAGATCTCCTTTTCCATATTCCATAAGAATCCCAAACCAAAGCTCAACATTTGCCCTCTGATTTTTGTCTCTGAGGATATTTTTGGTTCCGGAGACCACCTTTACTCTTACCACTTGTATTTCCAGAAGTAAGCTGATAAGATCATAAAACTAAAGCTGGAAAGTCCCTCTGAAGCTATTTAGCTCATCCTGTATCTTTTTCCAGATAAGGAAACCCAGGCCCAGTGAGCTTAGGTGAAGTCACATAGATAGTAAGAGATTGTATTTGAACCAAGGTCCTCTAATTGCAGAAAGCTGGTCTTTGTTCAACTACAGCAGGCTTCTTCCTTATCCTATTCTCCTGCCTAGATGTGGGTGGGGCTTGTACTTCCCCTACTCTACAGAAAACAGTAAGGCATCCAGGACTCTATGACCACTTTCTCCTTTGGTTTTCTCATGCTCCAGAGCCACCTGAAATCATGGTTGCATGTTGTAGGAGGAAGAGAAGACTGGTTCAACACCAATAATCCTTTGCTGTTGAGTCTCCTCTAAGTAGCCTCTCCCCTCAAGTCCAGTCTCAGATGTTTACTAGCTGTATGATCCTGGACAAGTCACTTAACCTCTGTCTGTCTCAGTTTCTTCATCAATAAAATAGATTGATTGTGGTTAGATGTTGCAGGATGAAGGAAAAGATGGTTCAATCACCAACAGTTCTCTACTGATGAGTCTTTGATAAACAGCTCCTGCTCTCAAATCCAGCCTCAGATACTTAGCTGTATGACCCTGGGCCCATCATCTGCCTTAGTTTCTTAATTTCTAGAATAAAGAGTACCTACCTCCCAAGGTTATTATGAAGATTAAATGAAATAATGTTTATAAACACTTTGTAAACCTTAAAACACTATATAAATGCTAGCTGTCATCATCATCATCTTCTTCCTCTTCCTCTTCATCATCATCACCACCACCATCACCACCACCATCTTTGGCTATCAAACTCCATGTGCTGGTACCTAAGCTGTATCTACCTCCCAAGTACATCTCTGGCCACCAGATTGCTGGCAGATTTTTTCTAGTGACTTCTCTGTCAAATTATCTGAGCACTTTGTCAGTGACCTGCCTACTCTACTATCATTGCCAATAATGACAAGTAATGCCCAGATGCTGTCTAGATGCTTGAAATGGGGGAAGGGGTTGACATGCTAATCCATCCCTTTCCCATTTGACTTCAGCTAGAGTGCATTAATGGTGCATTGGGTAACTGGAAGCATTGGGAATACAAATAAAAGCACCCCCACCCCCCAAAGATAGTCCCTGACCTCAAGGAGCTTATATTTTAATGAGGGAAGACAACACCTAAAAGGAAGCTGAAAAGCAGGGGCCTGGTGGAGAAAGAAGTCTGGAGAGAAAGAGTTGAGCCTAGGGAAGAATTAAGAGGTGAACATGGCAGGGTTGGATGACTTCTTTAAAATAGACATTCTGGGTGGAACTGATCAATTAGAAGAAAAGACTGGCAAGGCAGCATGATATTCCAGGATGAGAAGGCTGCTGTGCTTTGGTAGAAAAAGAAATCTGGGTAGTCAGGATTAGAACACAGAGGAATTGTGTCTATTTGCTGTTTGTGTCTAATGGTAATTATCTCCTAGGGCAAAGGGGGTGGGGAGGGAAGAAAGAAGGGAAAAAAAGAAACTTACACAATAACTTTATTATATATTTAAAAAGAATAGCAAGTTGTACATAATAGATTTGTAGTTTCATGTGCAATCATCTTTTTTATTATACTGTATAATGAAAATGCTTGTTTTATTCCATATATTAAAAAAATTAAAAAAAGAACACAGAGATAAATGAAAGAGTTAACATGGTTTCTGAGGAACCTTATTTTCCTGTTTTGCTCTTTTTCCCCCTTCTCCTGGCAGCCAGAGTATCAGGATCCTCCTTGGCTTTTCCACCCTTCTCTAGTGTTTGCATGTGAGGCCTCAGTTGGCCTGGGCCAGGTATTGATTTGCAATCCATTTCTAGGGTAATCCATTCTTTTCAGGAAGGCTTATTTGTCTTGTACTTTTTATTTTTATTTTTGGACTTCCGATTTCACATGAGCAGCTTTTCTGCAACTTAGAGTCTGAGAGAGTTTCCTGGGAAATGGAAAAGTAATGATTTGCCTTGAGTCAAACAATCAGTATGTGTGAGAGTCCTAGAGCTTCAAGCCCAGGAACTTGAACCCAAATCTTTCTGTCTCCAATGCCATCTTTCTATCTATTATTCTACGTTGCTTCTAGGGCCTTGTATATTTAAGGTTACCATTAGTTACCAATAAGAAGTATATTATCAGGTAATAGAAGTCATGAATTTGTATTTTTGTATTAAATTAGAAATTTCTCTCAAACTAATATGCTTGTAGTCCCCATTAAACTTTCCTTTTTCTCTCAGATATTCAAGTGGATCTGTGATCATACAGATTTGGCTATTCCCATCAAAGATGCAAATTTCAAACCAGCCACGCTTACCCATATTGGACAACTCATGGCTGTGTCCTCTCAAAGGATTTCTCTAGGAGAATTCATTAAATGAATTTTTTTCAATTGGGACCTTCCTTAATTTCTTCCAGCATTATGAGAATATCAGTGGAACACTCTGGCCATCCATCTGCCATCCCTCACCCTCAGCCATCTTCTCTTTCTATTCTGGTTTTGTTGATGGTGCTTTTCCCCCTCTTTTTTCCCCCTGAAGTTCTTCCTTGGTTCTGTGTTGCAACTTGTTCACACCCACCTCTATGATGTCCATTTTCTGTTTTTTCTTTTTCTTTTCTTTTCTTTTTTTTTTTTGCTTTTTGGAGGGCAATTGGGGTTAAGTAACTTGCCCAAGGTCACACGGCTAGGTTTTTATTTGTGTGTGTGTTAAGTGTCTGAGGTCGGATCTGAACTCAGGTCCTTCTGACTCCAGGGCCGACGCTCTACTCACTGCGCCACCTAGCTGCCCCTGATGTCCATTTTCAATTCCATGGAGATTCAGGTTTCATGTCTTATGACCATACAGCAGCACCAATGAAATATTGGAATTAAGATGGGCCTTTGTTTCTGGGAAAGACTTGAGGTCATTAAAGAAGCTCTTACATTTTCTGGAAGGCAATCCAATCTGTTTTCCTCTTCATGTTTGATTCTGGGCCCAGCTCATTGTCCATTTTTCTTATACTGGCAAAGTTGCCATTGCTGGAAAGGTCCTGTGATATAGAGAGCGATGGCCCTTAACATGCTGAGGGTGTTGTAGTCTTATTAACACTCTTGGATATTGATCTGGTTTTTGTCCCCAAGAGTGAGGAAGGTTGTTTCTTCTTTGGCCTCAGAGATACCTCCCCTGAGTTTCAGGTCATTATACACTGACTTTACAATTACTTCCTTGACCCCTCTTCTGGAGGTCTCTGTAACTTCCTAGAACTTCTGTGTTTGTCCTTGACCCATTTCTCTCTGTTCTATTCAGTTTGCCTGAAGCATGTTCACCTACTGCTTGTTAAAGCTGGTCCTACCCTTTGGTAAAGATTGACTTCTTCACCTCTGGTGCAGATACACAATGGTTTTATATAGAATATGGAGAACAGGTTTGTAGGATACCGATGCCTAGTTTGTTTCCAATGCGTTTTCCGATAATGGCCTACACTTCTCTTTTCCTTAGCAATCTTGTATCCAGTAGCAATAGCAATTTCTCCAAGGAAGAGGTCCACAATGTTTCCTAGATCCCCACTCCTTTTTTGGGGGCGTGGTTCTTAAATGAACTCTCAATGTCCATTATATCATAAATGCATTTTGGATTCCCCCCTCTTAGTTTCATTATTTTATTAGCCTTGTTTGGGAGAAAGAGCTCTGAACTTGGAATTAAGAAATCTGAGTTCAAAGTCCAGCTCAGCTACTTTACATATGCTGTACCTACAGACATAGGTAGTAGAGCAGATAGAGCCCTGGGCCTAGAGTTAGGGAGACCTGAGTTCAGATGTGATCTCAGACACCTGTTTATTAGCTATATGACCCTGGACAAGTCACTTAAGTTCTGTTTGCTTCAGTTTCCTCATCTGTAAAATGGGGATAATAATAACTCCTACCTTCCAGGACTCTTGTGAGGATCAAATGAGGTCATAATTAGAAAATGCTTAGCCCAGGGCCTGGAAAACAGTAAGAGCTATATGAATGTTAACTATTGTTATTGCTGCTATTAAATGACATGATGTTTGTAATGCACTTAGCACTGTTCCTGGTGCATAGGAGGTACTTAATAAATGCTGCTTCCTTCCAATACCTATCTCTACCCCAATATCAATTTTTCTCTCTTCAGCTGTCCTTGATTTAATTAACCAAATTATATAATTATTAATTATATTGATATTAACATACCATATTACAAATAGAGACAGATAATATTAATATTAACCAAATTATACGAATACTAATTATATCAATTAGTTTTTAAATAGGAATTGAGCAGGTCCCTCCTAAAGGTCAGCTTCTCATTGGACTACTTTGGCTATCAACAGACTCTTCTATGGACTCCAGACCTCTTGTGGTCTTTCCTTTTGAAGTTCTCCAGGACATAATATGTTTTCTGATACTCATTTACCTAAAATCAGAAAAGAATTCATACAATAGAGACTGAAAGATTGGCACCATTCATTCACAGCCACATGGTAAACCAAGTGGGGAGATAAAAGCTGGCTACTTCCCTCCCTCCTCTCCCCAGGGGCTCACAATACTTCTTCCTCCTAATTTGGGAAGAGAAAGTTCTTCCCTTATTTCCAGATTTTTGTATGCATACTCCGTTCCATATCAGCAGTGAATGAATACTTTTCGTCACCACTTAGCATACCAATTCACATTTCATATTAGGGAGAGAAAGGCTCTAACTTTTCCATTATGCATTTCCAGAAGCACATTTGCCAAACTTCTGTGTGGATTGATATTAGGAAAAGCATATTGCAAAAAGGGCAGCTAAATGGCGCAATAGATAGAGTGCTGACTCTGGAACTAGGAAGATCTGAGTTCAAAATTCAGCCCCAGACTCTTACTAGCTGTGTGATCCTGGACAAGTTAAATGCAAGAGAACACATGTGGCCAAGATACGTGGGTGAAGAGGTGACTTATGCTTCTGACGATTCAGAATTACTAATGTCATCAGAATCCCCCCAAGACTCCTTGTTTGGCTCATAATCTCCCCTGGCACTACTCAGTCAGATGGCGATCGGTGCTTACAAATTACAAAAATGCTGCTCTTGGACAAGTCCCTATTTAACTCAGTTTCCTCATCTGTAAAATGAGTTGGAGAGGGAAATGGCAAACCAGTCCAGTATCTTTGCCAAGAAAGTCTCAAATGGGCTTGCAAAGAGTCAGACATGACTGAAACAACTGAGTAAGAGTATTGCAACTGCTCTGTGAACTTGGCTCTCATTGCCTAGACCCTCATTTTCACCTCCATTTAGAATCATGTAAAATTAAGATTGGTCTCTTTGTCACACTGCAGACATTTCCATTCTGGGTGGTTTCTGTTTATTCTCACTCTTTGATACCAAAACAAAGATAAAGCCTATCGCCTTCAAAACAGTGGAGACACTGATGCTGGAGTCAGAGGACTTGGATTCAAATTCTACTAAACAATCACTATGTGTGTGGCTTGGGCAAGTCATTTAACCTCTTTGTGCCTCAATTTCCTCATCTGTACAATGAGGCATTTTGGCTAGATGGGCTCTGAGTTTTCTTTCAGCTCTAGATCTAGAACCTTTACAGGCTCCATCGTAATTTCTTGTTTTCATAATCTTTGTGATGAAATCTGATAAAACTTTCGTGACATTTTGAATATTGTACATGGTTTACCTTTTCCACATGCTGATTTTCCCCTTGAAGAAGAATAGTTCATATTTATATGGATTTAAAAATAATTTTTCGTACATTGTTTCATTTGACTATCCAGCAACAAACATTTATTAAATGCATTCAGCGTATCAAGTACTATGTTAGACCTTGGAATTGCAAAAACAAGAATGCAAGAAACCCTTTCCTCAAGGACTTAAAAGTTCTATTAGGGTGAGATAGCATGTGCATAGATGAGTAAATACAAAACATAAAGAAAGGAGATACAAGAAAATTTATGGGTGTGTGGGGTACTCAGGATTAACCTCAGGTAGGAGATACACTTGATCTGTGTGTTGAATGAAATTAGGCATTCCAAGGTGCCAGAGGATGAAGTGCATTCCAGGCTTGGGTCACAGTTTGTGAAAGGGAAGGGTATGAATGTCATGTGTGAGAAACAGCAAGGAGATGATGGCTGGAATGTAGAGGATGTGGGGGATAGTAATGTGTAATAAGTCATGAAAGGTAATCTGCAGCTAAACTGCAAAGGATTGTACTCGTTTTATAGAGAGTACCATCATCTATCTGCTCACCCAGCTTCATATTGTAAAGTCAACATCCATATAGCTTCCAAAGTAATACTGTATTTTATAATTATAAATGTATCTTATTCCCTTGGTAGATTATAATTTCTATGAGGGGGATCATTTCTTATCTAAGCATTGCATCTTCCCTGGGACCTATCACAGTATTTTATACACAGTAGACTCCTGAAAATATTTGCTAAGTGAATGACAGGAAAGAGGGGTCAAATAAAGAAACAGACAGAAGGAGGGGAGAGAGAGAGAAAGAGAGAGAGAGAGGGAGAGAGAGAGAGACACACACACACACACACACACACACAGAGACAGAGAGACAGAGACAGAGAGAGACAGAGACAGAGAGAGAGACAGAGAGACAGAGACAGAGACAGACAAAGACAAAGAGAGAGGAGAGAGAAGTAGAGGAAGTATGAGAGGATGAGAGAGGGGATGAAGAGAGAGAGAGAGAGAGAGAGAGAAAGAGAGAGAGAGAGAGAGAGAGAGAGAGAGAGAGCCTGAATTGGAAAGATCTAAGAGGAGTAATAGTCAGAGAGTAAAGGTTAGATCAGAACCTAGTAGTAGACAAACCCAAAATAGAGCTGAGAAGAAAAGAAGGGTCAAGAGTTGGGAATAAGAGCGCCGGCCTCGGAGTTGGGATGACCCAAGATCGAATCCGGCCTCAGAAAATGAGTACCCACACATAAATAATGACTAGCCATGTAACCTTGAGCAAGTTACTTAACCCCAATTGCTTTAAAAAAAAAAAAAGAGTTGGGAATGAAAAGCCAAGTAAGTATCTTTAGGATTGAGAGTTCAGACAGGAAATTGATCATTTGCTATATTCTGTCTTTTTAATTGTGATAGTAAGATCTGGATGTGTCCCCTTCTGTTCCTTAAAGGGGTAGACCTATGAAAAGCCAGATACATAAAATTACATTTTAACTAAGGTTGGATTTTTAAAGTGAGAGGTGAGTGAGAGAGTAGAAGAGCCTTAGTCTCAAAGTTAGTCATACCTCTGCTGCCAACTAGCTATCAGGAGCTGATCAGCAGGGCTCCCTGATAAACTTCAGAGTGTCCCAAAGCTGAGTGCAACTTGAATTCAATTGTATCTTTATGTGAAAAAGTTGGAAAAACAGTTAGGCACATAGTAGAGGCATTGTTCTTGACTTCTGAGTTTGGCATTGTCTCTGAGCTTTTGACTTAGGTTGGGGTAGGGAATGGGTTTAGGGCTTCAAACTTTTGGAACTCCCAAATCCAGAGGTATTTGGTATTGGGTAAATAACTACTACCAAGTTTTTAGTCTACCTCTAAAGAGATTAAAAGTTGGGAGGGACATGTAACCATGACTTTAAACTATGGTGAATTCTTTGATAGAGAGCTTCTGGTTTAGGAGGAAGACCTCAAAGTAAAGACTAAGCCTGAGGGCATTAACTAGCTGGGAGGACCCTACTCTTTGCTCTAAAATGTTTGGGATCTAGGACAGAGAATCTATTATAGGGGAATTAAGAAACTTCAGTAGAAGAGACTCAGAACAAAAAAGGGGAAGCAATTTTTAATATAGTATTTTATTTTTTCCCCAATTACATGTAAAGACAATTTTACAGTTTCACTTTAATTTTTTAAAATTCATTTTAAAATGAAATACCAACGAGAAAAAAAGAACATTTCCATGTACATAGCCAAACAAAGAAGATTCAGTATAAAACCGTAAATCTCCATTTCTGTTTCCTTTTTAAAAAACTATGTAATACTAAAAACTATGTAATAAATACATCAGTTTCAAAGTTACCCAGCTTTTCTGTACTTCCTTCTAAGTTTTCTTTTGTTCTCTGTTCATTTTTAATTTTTTTTCCTCCCTCCCTCCCCCAGCCTAGAGAAAGCTACAATTAAACGTGAATCTATCTATGCATCTATCTAAGTATCTATCTGTGTATCTATCTATCTTTCTATCTATCTATCTATCTATGTATCAATATACATGCATACATATGCACATGCATGTTGTTGTGTTTGTTCATTTTCAAAGAGCACCATGGCATGAGGGAAGTGATGACATGACTTGCAGTTGACTTGGATTTGAGTGAGGGAGGGCTATGCAAGGTCACCAGCCTCACTTCCTCCTCCAGAGCCTTCTGGATCCAGTGGCCAGATATTCATCAGAATGACTGGAGATGACCCAGGATGCAATGGGAGACCCTGACCCTTTAGGCTAAGGCCTTTTCACATACTCCCTTAGAGTGAGGTAACACCCTTTCAGTGAATAGGCCTCTGTATTAATTGAGTCACAGGATGTAAAACCATACTGGACACATTTCTAATTGTGAGTTCTTTCTCTGGAGATGGATAGCATCTTCCTCCATAGATCTAAGTCTTTTCATGTTTTTCTAAAACCAACCAGCTCATCATTTCTTATAGCACAGTACTATTCCATCACATTCATCACCACAACTTATTTAGTCATTCCCCAACTGAAAGGCATCTATCATTTTAACCAGTCTGATAGGTGTAAGATGATATCTCAGTTGTATTCATTTGCATTTCTCTCATCAATAATGTTTTAGAGCATTTTTCATGACTATATATAGTTTTGATTTCTTCATTGAAAAACTGCCTGTTCATATCCTTTGACCATTTATCAACTGGGGAATGACTCATAGTCTTATAAATTTGACAAAGTTTTTTTTGTCTTGAGAAATGAGACCTTTATCTAAGAAACTATCTATGAAACATTTTCCCCAATTTTCAGCTTTCCTTCTAGTCTTGGCAACATTGAGTTTATTTGTGCAACATTCCTTTTTAAAAATTTTTGAGTTCCAAATCATAAGAAGGTAAGCAATTTGATGTAGGTTATATATGTGCAATCATGTAAAACATATTTCCACATTAGTCATATTGTGAAAAAAGAAACAGACCAAAAGAAAAAAATAAAGTGAAAAATAGTGTGCTTTGATCTGCATTCACACGCCATCAGTTCTTTCTCTGGAGATGGATAGCATTTTTCATCACGAGTCCTTTGGAATTGTCATCGATTATTGTATTGTTGAGAATAGCTACGTCGTTCATAACTGATCACAGCTGTTACTGTGTACAATGTTCTCCTGGTACTGCTCACTTCATTTTGCATCAGTTCATGTAAGTCTCTCTAGGTTTTCCTGAAATCATCCCGCTCATCATTTCTTAGAGCACAATAATATTCCATTACATTCATATACCACAACTTGTTTAGCTAGTCCCTAATTGATGGGCATCCTTTCAATTTCTTTGCCACCACCAAAATAGCTGCTATATTTTTAAAATACAGATATGTCCTTCCTCCCACCCCCTTTTAAAGATCTCTTTGGGTAACAGATTTAGTAGTGGTATTGCTGGATTAAAGGGTATGTACAATTTTATAGTTCTTTGGGTATAGTTTCAAATTTCTCTCCAGAATGGATGGATCAGTTCACAACTCCACTAACAGTGCACTAGTACCCAAATTTTCTCACATCCCTTCCAAAATTTGTCATTTTCATTTTCTATTATATTAGCCAATCTGATTGGAGTCGGGTAGTACTTCAGAGTTGTTTTAATTTGCACATCTCTAATCAATAGTGATTTAGAACATTTTTCATATGATTATAGATTCAATTTCTTCATCTGAAAACAACCTGTTCAAATCCTTTGATCATTTATCAATTGAGGGATGATTTGTATTCTTATAAATTTGACTCCATTTTTTATATATTTGAGAAAGGGGAGGCATTTTATATATTTGTGAAAGGGGAGGCATTTTTACTGGTTCTAGGTCGAGTTTTTTTTTTTAAACACCAGAAAAGCCAATATGCTTTAAGCTAAGAAATCATGACCCATACTCCCTTTTCTTTAGGGAGTCAGACTTCAAGCCAAAGGCTTGATGTGCAGACTACAGGTGAATGATATCCAGCATAAATTGTATCAGACAGGAAAGTCCAATAGAGCAGCATCCAATAACTATCTTGGGTGAGTAATGCCCAGGGAAGACTATGAGCCAAACAAAGAGACCTGGAGGGAGTGTAATGACATTACTGACTCTGAATTGTCAGAAACATGAGTCACCTCTTCACCCATGCATCTTGGCCACATGTATTCCCTGTATTTGTCCATTCTTCCCATTGGCGTTATGTAACTGCAGGGAGAAGTTTTTAAACTATTCCATTTCATTAAATGACTTTGATCTGAACTAATTGTGTTCTCTGTTTGGCTAATAAGTAAACACATTGATGGTGTCTTGTGAGCTATGATTTCAGAGTATCATGACCCACTGAGGACCTTGAGCTTGCTGGCATGCTTCCCTGAAGAACCTACCCTGTGAGTTAGTAGGTGCCCCCAGGGCACAAAGAGATTAATTTTATCTCCCAGCTGAGGGAGTAGGCATTGATGCCCATTGATAAACTTTTTGAAAAGATTGAGGAGCATCTATTAGGACATGTTCTTTGATATCTCATTGAGGTAGAGCTTTTTTATGGATCAATTTGGGATGAATTGGTTGGCTTGGAATGTTAGGGGTTGGAACAACCACTTTATTCTAATTAAATTTAGCCTAATTAAAAAGTAGGGGGTCAGTTGTGGAGTCAGATTTCTTTCCTCTTTTGGAGAGAACAAAGAGTAGTAATATTAAGAGTGGATCTCCCCGGTACTGGCAAGTGCTAATAATAACCTTGGATCAGAGGAACATGTGAAAATTAGCTCAAGAGAACCTAGACCACAAATGATAGGATCCAATATTTCCTTCTCCCTCTCTCTCTCCCTCTTTCCCCCTGCCCACTCTTTCTTCCTTCTTTTCCCTCTCCTCCAGATTTACAGTGGAAGAACACAGTAGAACGAGGGATGTATTTGCCCATGTGGTCCAAAAAGATAATTCATGGACAGTGTTCCTGTACTCAAACTTCTTCTGTAAAGGAGAGCCTATTTTAAATTCCCTAGGCAGAGTAATTCAAGAACTCACAGAATCCCAGCCTTCTAGCCAAGGAAGGGAGATTTTTCTGGGCTATACTGGCTGCTTTTAGGATAACCAAAAGTTCAATAGTCTCCAAGTTTGAGAGTTTAGGGACTGGATCTTTTAGAGAGAGAAAAGAATTTCATCAAGCAATCTACTCCTCAGAGAAGGTAAAACTTCACTTATATTGGTTCCCCCTGCAGTGTTCTATCTGGATAGTAAAGTCAATGAGTTACTTAGGCAGTATAGGTCATATGGGAAGGGGATTGTTTGTTCAAAAGGCATCAATATGTTTACATTCTTGGGAAAAGCTAAGCCACATGGTGGTATTGAGTCTCTAGAGGATTGTTCAGATCTCTGTAGAAAAGGAGGACTCATTGTACTATTGAAGATTTACACTAATAGTAATTCCAACTTCAGTTGTCTTCCAGAGGAGTTGATGGGAGATTTGAGTTCTCAATATTTTTCTTTATCTGTTTATTTGTTCCTATGAATCTTATGTATCTTTTGCATTTTCTTTGGGGTGGAATAAAGGCGGTCCTATACTTATTTGCATGAGCTATGTTGTATGCTTATATAGAAACAGAGATTCCTTTTACCTATGTTTGGGAAACCTGGACACTTGTTTGGAGAATAGTAGATTTTCCAATAGGAAAAGGAATTGAGCAAGTGAGGCAAACAGAGTTTAGGTTACTTGCCCAGGGTCACACATCTTTTTGTCTTCTGACTCCTGAATAAATTGGATTTAAGTGAGGCAGACTTGCTCAAAGTTACCAGCCTCACTCTCTCTTCCAGAATCATGGAAGTCCAGTTTGGTTGTTGTCCTTCATTCTCAAAGAGGACAAAAATGACATCACTATGCTAGAATCAAGTTTCAACATGTCCAACTGAGACTGATCAGACCAATACAAGGGCAAGACTAAAGTCAAGATGACCGGTGATGACTCAGAATGTAGTGGATGACCTTGGTGTCTTTAATGTCTGACCAAGCCCTAAGCACTCCACAGTACCTGCTTCAGTCACCTTCATGGCCACTGGAACAAACTGTCTTCATCCACCCATTCTGCTAGGGTCTTCACATGCTTGGGTTAGACACTCACTAATTCACTGACAGGTTTGAGGACCTGTTGCTTACCCTCAACTTGTTTTAGCCCATCTACTAAGATGATTTTTAGTACATGCTACATCTTCTTAGAACTATGGTGAAAGTTGGGTGACAGGTTGTAATGGGAATGTAAATTTATGGTGTTGCCATCTTTCTAAGATTGTTTTGTGTAAGATCTTTCCTGCTCCTAGGTTAAGTGCACCTGGAGCCTGTGGTGGGAAGCTTGTTTTTCAGGAGATAATCTGTGATTGGGCAGTGGGTCAAGAAGGTTGTTACATTCTCTGAGCCAGGAGAAGGCTATATAAGCCCTGATGGGAGGTTTTGCTTTGGGGCTCATTTTGAGAAGTGTTGTGTGATTTGACCAGACGAGACTCTGGGCAGTCATTGAGAGCCCTCTGACTTTGGAAAACCCAGAAGTTGATGCTACCCTCTCTGGTACCTGTGATTTGGTATGGATATAATGGTTGGGCAGTTGGAGGCCTGTCTGCTTGAAATGTTTCTCTGTCTTGTAATATCTGCTTGTAACCTCTGTATACTCTGAAGTTTGGGGTGCTGACTTTTCCCCCTGAACTAGGTAAATGATATGTTTGATTGATTAAAGCAAGACCATTAACCCATTTTTGAGTTGCTTTCCTTTAGAAAAGCAGATCTAAGAACCTGTGTTGGCAGTCACCCTGGGGATGGCTGGGGTGCTTGCTGCTAGACAGGTGGACACCAAAGGTAGATGAGCAGCCCTGAAAAGGGCTTAGCAGGCCTCATGATGGAATCTTAATAAAGCTGCCCCCAGCCCCAATATTCTTTTTTTTTTTGCTTTTTGGAGGGCAATTGGGGTTAAGTAACTTGCCCAAGGCCACATGGCTAGGTTTTTATTTGTGTGTGCATTAAGTGTCTGAGGCTGGATCCGAACTCAGGTCCTTCTGACTCCAGGGCCGACGCTCTACTCACTGTGCCACCTAGCCTCCCCGAAAAAAAAATTCAGCCCCAGTATTCTAACTTCATTACAGGCCCCACTGCACCTACCTAGCCCTGTCCTTCCCTCCCCCTGCCAATGTCCTAACTTCTTCATATATGCCTCAGTGCTCACTGGAATAACAGGTGTGTCCCTGAACTCTTATTTCCCACAGAAACAGCAGGTGTGTCCATGTGATGGGAACCCAGCTACTGCCTCTATCTACTCATTGCCCTCAGACCTATTCCCACAGAAACAGGTGTGTTCTTGTATTCAAGCACAATCACATCATCCATCTAACCCAAGACAGGATCACAATACCTAACTATCTGCCTTAACCAGATAGGACCACAATAGCTAGGAGGGCAGTATGATGAGAATGTTTAACTACAGAACCATAGATGTGACCCCTCCTCTATTACCTAATCCCTTGACAAACTCCTCCTGTCTTTTTAATCTTAATCATATTCCTCTATTCTATGTAAATTTTGATTATGTAATTGTGTCTTTATCCTATAAAAATCCATCTTGCTTTCTCTGAAGTTGCTGGCTCCTCTTAGAACTTAGCCTGCTTCATGAGAGGTGTCAATCTCAATAAATGCCTATACTTGGATTAGAGGTGGTCTGACTCTGAATTCTTTGAGATGGTTCCACCACAACATATCATGAAACTTCAACAGTTTTTTGGTGGGCAGAGCCCCCACTACAACAGTTTTTGGTGTCCCTGGGTTTAAACTACAACACTCACACCAGAGATACTAGTCCTCCTGAACACCCCATATACCCCAGGCAAGTGCATAAGGTCAAATTTGAACTCATGTCTTTCTGTTTCTAGGAGGACTTTGTTCATTGCTGCCCAGCTGCCTCTAGGTAAGAATCATTACCCACAATCTCTCATACATAACACTGATCCATTAAAACTTAAGGACAACATTTTTGAAAAAAGGTTACTATGCCAAATATTCTTAATCTCCAAGTGACATTAAATAAAAAAGCTTTTAAAATACATATACCTCACAGAAGAAATCAAAATCATGTGGGAACAGGATGAAGCACATTTCAGCTTCATCACTCTTTCTGTTACTAGAGTTATACTGAAGATGCTTTCAGTAAGACTAAGGATACATTTTTATTCTAATATGTTTATTCAACTACAAAAAGCAGTTATTTTATCTACCTACAGTCCACAGAACATTAAATTTAGAAGAATAATAGCAAGAAAGTGACTTGTCCCAAAGCCATTTCTATCTGAACCCCACAAAACAAGATTAGAAAAATGATAATGGAAAGACATTTATATGGTATTGTGGAATGTCTGCGAGTTGTGGAACATGGGAGTTTCCAAAGAATGAATATCATCAAGAAGCACACATGGCTGATGTGAGCAGGCTATAATGCACAGTAGAGAAGGAACTATGAAGAAGAACCTGGGTAATAGAAGGCAAGAAATGTATGATGGAAAATGATGATGGACTGGCCACATGGCAAGGGAAGAAATAACTAACAGGTAGTTAGCACATGGGGTAGTACCCTTATTGCAAACTGGTAGGAGGAAAAAGCTCTAGATCTTATCTGATTTTTAATAGACTTAAAGCTCAGTGTTAACAGTGGAATATGGGACTAAAAGGAAAAAAAAGAACACCATATTGGGCTGCATTAAGGGAGGTGAAGCTTCCAGGAATAAGGCAGTGATAGCACTTCTTTATAATGCCTTGATAATATCACATCTAGGGCTACTGTGTTCAGTTCTAGACATCATGCTTTAGGAAGCTTGAGAATGTCCAGACGCACTCGGACAGAATGACAGAGCTTTAGGTTCCCCTAGTACTAGAACTGGTGGAAAGAACTGGGGATTTTTAGCCCAGAGGCAAAAGACAAAGTGGGAACATGGTAGCTTTTTTCAATTATTTTTCTAGGCTATCATATAGAGGAAAGATTAGAACTTTCCTGTTAAGTCTCAGAGAACAGAACTAGGAGCAATGGACCAAAGCAACAATGAGGTAAATTTAAACTGGGGGTAAGGAAAACCTTCCTAAGAATTAGTTTTATCCCAAAGGTAGAATGGGCTGCCTGGAGTGGTGGTGTCCTTCTGTTTCCCTGTCTGACATTGGTAAATTTTCAAGCAAATTCTATATTTAATGACTATGTTGCAGAGAGAATTATATTCTCTCTCTCTCTCTCTCTCTCTCTCTCTCTCTCTCTCTCTCTCTCTCTCTCTCTCTTTCTCTCTG